>OW679197.1:156180696-156475902 GCA_940337035.1 Agriotes lineatus
TCACTGCGGCCCATCGGTAGCATATACTGAAATGGTCTTTAGCCCGGTACACAACTCTGCTTGCAGAATCAATAATTTAAAACAAGTCAATAAAGCACAGAGCTGGGGTAAGCAGGCAACTGCAAGAAGTCACATTAGAAATTTTAATTTATGATTACATCGGTCAAGCATTGCCGATATTAAATGAAATAAATGGCAATAAGGCAGAGCTCAAATCGTAAATTAGATTCAGTTTTATCAATTAACGTAAATTAAGAGGTTGGTGCAATGTAAAGCCAATAAATAATTCAACAAATCTAGCACCAAAGGGATTTATTACATGCAAGTTAATTAATTTTGCATATCTGTTTAATTAAATAAGTAAAGTTCTATGAACTTTTTAAATAAAGGTAAAAAGGACAGAATGTTCAATACAGTGCAAAAAGAGCACAATACTAGATCGAATAAGGCTAGAAAAAAAGGGAGCAGTGATATTTGAAGATTGGTGAAATTCAGACAGGTTTTTATAAAACTGCAAGAAAATCACACTACAGGAAATGGACAAGATTTGTGTTTATAAAAATACGTCAGTGTAATGACAGAAGTGAACAGACAATCAAAATAAAACTTCGTGAGTGGCGCTAGAACTTAGATAAATTGCAAACATGAAAAAAAGAAAAAAACAATTGAAATAAATTAATTCCTGACAAGCTAATTTGTGTCTCCAGTTTATTTAAATTTTAAACCATTTACCATTAAAATAAATTAATAAAAATTATACCGGCGTGATCAGCAGTTTACAGTGCACATGTGAGAGTGTGGGTGTAAAAATCCATCACATAAAAAATATTTTCTCCGGTGACCGCTTCCGACAAGATCGGCAGCCCAGATCCAGTTTACGAGCACCAGTTGCGGGCTTCAGCCAAGTTCCAGAGCCGTGGCAGTACAAAACGTCAAAACATTGCGTGATTTCCTGGAAATCGTCAGGAATTATGACATGGTGGTATTTAACCAACAAGAAAGAAGGAATTATGGGAACTATAATTACAATAGAGCATTAATCAAAACAGAGGGTATAACAGTAATTGGGGAAATCAGAACCGGAATAACTACAATAGGGGGATAACAGGAAGAATTACGAAGAACTAATTGATGAAAGGAATAAGAAACGATGCCAAAAAGATAAATCAGGCGCAGAATAAAGAGCAATCCTACATCAACACAATATTAACTGGAAGAATGGAATGCGAATAATGTTGAAAATTTGGAGAGAATAGAAATAGCCGAGTTGCACGAAGAGCCTTCGGGGGTTAAAAATAAACCCCAATTTATGTAAATGTTGTAAATAATAATAGTTTTAAGTACATTGCCAACTTTGCCGTCACTTTTGATAGAACGGGGGAATATTTATTGAAGGAAAATGAAAAAGATGTAACAAACTCATGTTTACCGTTTGCTAAATTGAGAATCTTAGATCAAGAATACTATGCGCTAATTGATAGTGGAGCAATGGTTTCCTTAGTACAGGAGGAAGTTATAAATAATCATCTGAAGATCTTACAAAGCAATATTATTAAAGTTAACAAGATCGATTTATTGTCCGCAACAAGAAAGAAAATCTCAACTACCAGTAAAAGTATTGGCAATCAAAATAAACATAGATGGAAAAGAATTTGATGTCCGATTTTATATAGTAGCTGCCTTAAATGTGCAATTTGTGATAGGTGTTGATATTATTCAGCAAGTTGGAATTAAAATAGATGGAATGCAAAAATGCATCCAAATTGGTGAAAAAGCCTTGGTCTGTTGAGGATCGAGAGCAAATAAATTGTTGCCTAGCTGAGATAACAGCAGGAGACGATATGAATTGTTGCCCAGCCAATAGAGCGGGAGACGATATGAATTGTTGCCCTGCTAAGTGTGCAGGAGGCGAAGTTATTATAAATAATTATGTGATATTAGAAAGAATCCTGGGTGATGAACAGATAGGGAGTGATTATCTACAATATAAAGGCAGAATTATGGAAATTATGGAAAGAAATAAAGATATAATAAATCAGAAAACCGGACAAGCAACAAAATATTGCCATAAGCTTGTTGTCGACGAATCGTTAGGCTTTAAATCGAAATCTTATCCCATACTATTTGCACAGCGCGAAAAAGTGAAACATGAGTTACAACAAATGCTAGATGATGATGTGATAGAACCTTCGAAAACAAACTTCGTTAATCCAATGGTGGTGGTGAAGAAAAACGATAGTAGTCTTAGGTTGTGTCTAGATGCACGTAGGATTAATCAGATCACTAAACCCCAATATGAAAGTCCGCAGACAATTGCTGCCTTGTTAAGTCAAATTTGGGACAAGAAAGTGTTATCGAAATTACATTTGAAAAATTCATTTTGGTTGATCCCATTACACGAGGACTCAAGAAAATATACAGGATTCTGCATAGAGGGAAAAATTTTTCAATTTAAGATGGTTCTGTTTGGTTTGACGACGTCATGTGCAGCTTTAGTGAGAGCTATGCAACAAATATTAAACAAATATGATAACTTTTGCGTGCTAGAGCTACAAAATGTACCATGAGGAACGAGCCCTATGAGAGGAAGCCGATCCCAGTATTACAATACGTCAAAATAGAGCAAGAGTTCCAGAAATTGTGAAAATATAAGTTGAGGTTATGTTAGGGATGCGTTGAAAGATCTGAATTACGAAGGAACCCGCCAACGATCTAAAACAAAACACGATTAGGAAGGCTTAATAAAGCGCGAGATTAGAATTACCTGTTAATTTATTCATGGATTTGCTTTTGAATTTACTATAATCACACAGAAATGAACTGCACGTAAAATCGATTTGCTGATAGATATTATTGACAGAGTAGCGAGTCTACGTGTTTGCTACTTCTAAATTTCATAGCTCAGTGGCGTATCACGGGGATTTTTTATTTTGAACAAATAGGTGCGCAATACTACAAAAGGCAAAACACTGAATTCAATGAACCCATTGATACAGATATTTATTGCTTTTAATCAGTAAAAATTTGATATTAAACAGAAATAAAAATGTGTGTAGGGTGTATATTTGTTTATTAAATTAAATCATAATCATAATAATATAACATAAACCTTTACGATACGTAACAAAGTGACTCTTCAATATGGAGATATTTATGCAATTAATTTATATTGCTTCTACTACTGTGCGAAAATTATTTGTTGCATCTATCTATTTACTAGAAATAGAATTATACAGCAAAGCTATCATCGATTTTTCAGATAAACACGGCTTCCTCAAATATCGTACCGAAGCCGAACTCCAAGATATGCTAAATAACCAAGAGTTTTGGGAAGAAGTCGAAGGTAATATGAAAGAAAATATTGCTGAAGCAGACGACATAGGGCATGCTGCCGATGGTGTTTTCAGGAATGCAGATAAAAGTGATGACTAAGAACAAGACAACGAAATTTATAGTGATCATGGCACTGATAGTGAAACTGAGTGGTTGCCTGTCGACAAAAATATTGAGTTCAGTGATACAGAATTGAAAATTGCTTCAGATGAAGACAGAGATACTGCAGTAATTAGGCAAAAAACGGCTTGGTATGGAAAAGACAAAGCAAAATGGGCTAAAGAAGCACCTACTAGAGTTAAAGTACAACTTTATAATTTAGTAAGGGTTTTGTCAGGATTGAAAGGACCTGCACGTGAAAATCCTCCTTCAAGTCCTTTAAATACACCAACGATAGAATTGACAAAATGAAAACCAAATACCCAGGATTTAAAAGACGTAAAAACAGTCACTCGAAATTTGCACCAACGTTCATCAACCAATAGGAAGGTGATCCATCACGCTAATAGTGGAGGTGTCTTGATACGAAGCAATAAAACTCAGTAGTCTTCTCCACGTACATTTATTTAAATTGGCGACATGTTTCGAAACCAGACTGGTTTCATCTTTGGGTCAAAATGATCATTGGTAATAAAAACCATGTGTTACATTTGTAGATTAAATTGAGGTTAGGTTAAAACGTTGAAGACGAGGTGTAGCAATAAAATTCAAAAAAACACACAACATTGGAGAAGAAAAATTCATTAACCAGCAAACTATAAAGAATTTGATTGCTACCTCATCTTCAATGTTTTAACCTAACCTCAATTTAACCTACAAATGTAACACGTGGTTTTTACTACCAATGATCATTTTGGCCCGAAGATGAAACCAGACGATTCATATTTTAACAAACTGTTGCATACTTACAGCTTACAAAATCTAGATTGACTCTCAAGGTCGGCCATGAAAGGCGCTGTGATCATATTTGATTTCACTGAACTGGCAATATTTGTTTATGTTTTAAATGACAAGTAATCAGTAGCGGTGGGTAGAGGAATTTCGTTTGCGCAGTGACTAACGTCATATGACAGATTGCTGTTGCCGTTGATCTTGTTAATTCTGTTATTGCTATTGTTATTATTGATATTTTTGTGAGTGTTGTTAATTCTGTTTGGAAATGCGCCATACCGCAATGTTGAGTACACCTCTGATTTATTGTGTCATTTAGCTTAAATAAGGTTAACAATTTAATGTCAATATGATAAGATGTCAAAAGTGTTACCACTACAAAACTTGGAAATTACTAGATCTAATATTAGTTCCGATTTTCACTGTGCTTCAATCTAGAATCTGTAAGTTGTACATGTAGCTTACATTGTAACAATAATTGTAAATTTACGCAAACGACACAAGATGCAATGGACGAAGATTACGTTAGCGAGAGTAGTGTGGACGACAGCATTGCCGATCCAAATTTTGAAATCGATGACGACGATTACAGTACTAAAATCAACAACATCGATGACTTGGAAGAAGCAGAAACCTTAAATAAAACTGCGGCAGATGACTATCCTGATACAAGTAGTGCGGCTGTTGTAACTACAGACCCCAATATTTTACAACCTGTTGTAAAAAGAAGAAACATCTGAAATCCACACGCTTAAATAAAGTCAAAAAATCTGTACGAAATAAACTTAAAAACCTTCAAAACACTCTTGTTTGGAAAAATGTAAAAATTAGTGCAATTTGTTAATCACAGAAGAACGTCTTGAACTTTGGAAAAATTATTGGTCACTTTAATATATTGTATGACGAAAATGGTTGGCCAAGAATGTTCAAAAAGACAATAAAAGTATTAATGTTTGTCGTCGATTTTTTCTTAATATTCTGGGTTATACAAATGACTCTGTAATCACAGAATTATGTGCGGCGATGAAGAAGGCCCTACTGTGTTCTGCGATAAAAGAAAATAGAGGGAAAGCTAACTCTGACTGAATTCATGACAGAACCACAGAATAATAATAACCAGAAGGATATCTTCCACACAACCGCATTGATGTCGACGCCGACAACGGGTGACCTCGAAACTTTGTATTCCATGGGCTCTCCCCAAAGCCGCTACCTACACTTGCCGTTTCGGGGTAGAATTTCAGCGTAGAAACGTCTCAAGGCTATGAGGGGCCGGCGGTCAGGTAATACGAGATATCCTTCTGGTTATTATTATTCTGTGACAGAACCTTAATTGTGAAACACTTAACAGCTATAATCCTTGTGTAAGCCATTAACGGCGTAACAATGCACCAAATATATGGTATTTGCCACGGGAATTGACAGTCAAAAGTATGTTCCAGGATTTTACAACAAAGCATCCTGGAATCTGCCAGATGGAGATATACAGACATTGAAATTAATGCATGTTTCTTTGAATTTCCCAAAATCTGACATTTGTGTTTAATGTTCTTCTTACGAAATGCGAAAAACAGAAACCAAGAGCGTACCTTTTACAACAGACGCACAATGGAAGCTTCTAAAAATAAAAGCCTCTAAAGCAAGGGAAAAATATAAACAAGATGGCCCTATTGCAGATAACAACGACATTAGAATTTATTCAATGGATTTACAATAGTTATTTATGTATTAAGGGCGTAATCAATAGATTATAGCACGAGGGAATGTTTAAAGCTCGATGCGAAGCAGAGCTTTAAATTTCCCGAGAGCTATAATCGTGATTAGGCACGTGGTGCATACAACGTTTTATTTCATTTTAGTCCTCAAAATGGACAACATTCAAGCATTCAGTATTTTTACTACAGACTACTGCGTAGTCGCTGTGCATTTCTGGTGTGCTATGGTTTCTATGCAGATTGTTGGTGCTTGCTATACTGTTATACTGCTTAGCAACTTTATAGGCCCTAGGGCTATAAAAGCCATTTTACGCCCTTTATCGAGGGCCAATAAGAAAGATTATGGTTCCAAAATGAAATAAAAAGTTATTATTTTCCCAATCATGCCTGCTGTAAAAGAAAGTTATTTTACAAACCTTGTAGCATTTAATTTGACATTTGCCGCCATAAAAAAGAATACTACTTATAAAAACTATTGTTCCATGCGGCACGAGGGCCTAGCAGGTCGAAACGGACAAAACATCGTTGACGCTATGTTCCGAGTTTTTCAGGAGGAAAGGGACGTGAAACAATTTATTGTTTGGGCTGACAACTGTGCAGCTCAAAACAAAAATTGGATACTATTTACGGCACTGGGGTACACGATAACACTGAAAAAGAGATAGCTAAAATTCGAAACGTATATCACTATGACGACCATAAAGAGGCGGTGGCAAACTCTAGACGTAATATTCACGTTTTAGTCATAACTTCATTCCGAAAATGGGAAAAAAAGAAGAGGCAGTGCAGGAAAAAATCCGACAGAGAAGATGATGACCCGTTGAAGGGCTTCTTACTAAATAATCTCGTAGAGGTACGATTTATAAAAAATTCGAAGTATATGGAATATAAAACAGATTTTGAGGAAGATTACAAAAAGCTTGACTTTTTGCAAAAAAGATTCGATTTTAAAAATCTTCCTGAATTAATATCACAAGAACGAGGCGTGTTAAAAAGTAAAAAAGATACGATATTAGAAGTGCTCGCACCTTTAATGCCAAAAAATAGTCAAGTTTTGGAAACAATTGCGTGAAAGCGAGATGCTTCTGATTTGGTTACCGATATCAATGTAGAAGAAGAAAATTTAAATTAGTGATTGATGCAATTCAAAATGGATTCCTAGAAAGTACAAAAGAAAGGGAGGCGCTAAGCCTAGGGTTTTTAAATAAATGTTTTTTCATTTTGAATGTCTTTTTATTCTTGAGAGTTCAAATTTAAAGTGTGATCATGTCTCCTAACCAGTTATGATCAAGTGTTCTTACCAGTTGGGAGAGTTGGTCCTTTTTTTAAAAATAGAAAATAGTTACTTACCCTTGATGTACTTTGATTTTGTTTCAGTACAATAATGTTCAGCAAGTAACACATACTGTATGAGGTAATAACATTTTTTTTTTAAATAACTCCATTAGTATACACTGCCCTTGTTGAGGGCAATAAGTAATATCTATGTTTAAAGCTAACTTATGGCAGTCTGAGCTGCCTTACAAGAGTCTTGCGGAAAAGGGTTCCAGCAAACCCTCTCATACAAAAGTTTCTTAGGTAAAGAACAACAATTACTTTAAAAATAAAAATAAACCAGTACGTACTTTTCACTAGAAAAAATTAAAGTGGAGATCAAGTATCACGACTCTCCCCTAATGGCATTCTCTTCAATAAAATAGAAATAAACTCAACTTTACGTGCATCAACGTACGTGAGTCTCTAAAAGGCTTATACATTTACGTTTGTAGAACCACATAAGCATCATAGAGTTAAAAATTAAAAATTTTAAGTTATCTGGTGAATAAATTTGTCCAAATCAATCAACCTGCCCACTCCCGAGCAAAAGATATTTGTTGTACAATATCATGGGTTGGGCCAAATTAGTTAAAAACAATTTCCTGGAATTGCAATAAGCGATGTTACAGTTAAGAATGTCGTAACAAAATTTTAAAGAACTTTCAATAGTTTTGGCTTTGGGGAGAAATGGATTGGTAGATTTGGGCCACAACAATACCCAAGGTAAGCTAATACTGCAAGTTTATTCTCAACCCGTAAGAACGCGGGCGTGGGTAAAAATTACCCGGGCCTGCTTATACAGACTATATCTTCCACAGTTGTTGTTCGAATCGGCAAATCCCCTACATACCTCTCAAGTCGATCGTGACAAAGGCAGCAATAGCTCGAAGTTATTTTTAAACAGTTTCAGTTCAGTAATAATCAGAAATCTCTGGAGAGCGGGTGTTTTTTACCCAGCGCGCGTGGTATTACTTACCATATTTTGAACATTTAGTGTTTGTGTTTATATATTTTTTTGCTGAAAAGCATATTATGTGTAGCCCCTGTAACATTTTGTCAATTTAAGACATCTTCATTATGGATCCTAGACCAGGAACATAAAAAAGCGTTTATGACAATAAAAGATCGCTTACAGAAGCAGAACTTCACAAAATAATTGATGAAGAAATGTATGATGATGACATTTTTTACCTGTTGAAACAGATAGCGAAGATGATCACCTCTCTATAAGTAATCACAACACAGATACTGAAGAAGAGTTAGAAAATTATAGTTCTGATGAATCTGATTCTGCAAATTCTTCACCATATAACTTTTACATTGGAAAAGATGGAACACAATGGTTGAAAAAAGTTCCTCCAAAGAATATACGAACCAGATCGCACAATATAGTGTCTCATCTCCCAGAACCAGAAGGAAAAGCAAAATCTGAATCTGCTCCTGTTGAAGATTGGAAGTGTATGATTTCCCATGATATCATTAATTTAATTGTCAGATACACCAACATATATTGAAATGACTGCCTTTACTAACAAAGGCTTTAGTGAAAATATAAATTATTAAGTAGGGCAAATCACCACACAATACTCTGGGTAGCTATATTGAATTTTAAAAGTGTGCAACTTTGCCCGTCAGTATCTTAGGCTAATCAAAATGAAATGTATTTATTACTCTTTAATAAAATGGTTAATTGCCCCTTTCTATATTTTATCGAATTGCAATACTTCTTTGGGCTTGCTCCGGCAAAACACAAGACTAATATCTCAGGTTATGTTCAAATTTAAGTTTTATTTTAAAATTATTCTTTAGAATATTTAACTCAGAGTAGCTCAAATACGCCAAATTTTAGTACAACCGCGCTACTCGCTTCAATTACTCATAACGTCACAAACTTGACTTAACCACAAAAGTTTCGCGGGTGCATACAGCGTTTTATTTTGATATTCAAAAGCAAATCTCCCGCCTAGCAACAACTAACTTGATTTTGTTTCAGATTGTGACGTACAACAGCGCTAGCTATCTTTTGTTCTACTTCCTGTGATAGCTCCAAATCCTAGCCAAAATCGCATTTTCTGGTGACGGCACGCAATTTTCTCGAACTGTGAAACACAATGAATCTCTTCAGCAAGGTGTATTCTCGAAGTACACTAGCTTTCCGGACTCCAACCACATAAAAACATGCCAAATCGTACCTTTGAAATTCTCGCCGATCTCGCCTCGGAGCTGGTGCAGGTGACGCCAATGTTCTTATTCGCTGGAAGTTGCTTCCCTGGACCCAAATCTTGTTCTGGGATGTTCTTACACCTCTTCCTGGCCTGTAGGACTTGCGATCCCTGGCAGCTCAAAATATCCAGGTGCTCGGGGCCGAACTCCAGCCGATCTTAGTTTGATTAATTTTATAACTTTTTTAATACTAATACTTCCACATGTGCCCGGTAACTTGTAGAATAATTCTGTATACTTTTCACTTGGCAAATAACTATTACTGTATTAAAACATTCAAATTCAAAAGCACCATTTGTCCACAACTTGACAATTACAGATTACAGGAATTAATATCTTATTATTTAACAAAAGAGCATCGCATTACCTAGTAACCGCGATCTGATACTGTTTAAAGGAAACAAGTATTAGTTACAATTTCACATAAAGGAATAAAATTTGATTAACATATATGTTGCTTAAAACTAGAAATTGTCTTTATTTCTTATACATAAAAATTGTTCTTTCTCGTCACATAAAACGTTATTTATCACTGCTCTGCTATGAACACTTAGTTTTAAAATGCACTGGCACTCGAGTTCAATTTTAAACACGTCACTGATTATTCTTCACTTCAGTTGTCCTCGTTCTGTATTGCTCTTTGCAAATTCTATCTTATCTTGCTTCGATTTCCATCTACCTTTCAGCTTGCTTGCTTTTCGTTTGTACGTTTATTAATAACTCTACGCTCATATTCATTATGCACATAACCAACCTTTTGTATTATTTACTTTTATTTGGTCCGGTTTCAAATATGCTCAAACCTATCATATTAGCCATCTTAAATCTTTCTTTTACTCAAACCTCAAATTCAATCCTTCTGAAATCTGCATTGCTTATACTAGCCTTTATCCCTCTAATTATGCTTCTTGCATCTCATTTCCAATGCATTTAATAACTTCAACTACTGTTTAGATTGCAATTAAATAAAATATTTCAACTCTGTGCTTTAATTGACTTCGTTCAATATTTCTGTCTGCATACAGAATTAAATTGTGAGCTTTAAACCATCTCAATATATAGAATCTGTAAGAGGAAAGTTTTCCAGAGAGAGAGATGCTGCTTCTACAAATGTAGTTGAAATAAAAGCACTGTTTGGATTCGAATGTTATATTAAAAATTTTTAGAATCAATCATTAAAAATAGACTGCTTGACTTCTTCGAAAGTAATAGCCTACTAACTGAGAAGCAGTATGGCTATAGGAAAAATAAATCCACAATTACAGCAGTAGCAAATCTAATTGAAGAGGTTATTGACGGACAAGATTCTAAAAAACAAGTGGGACTAATCTGTTGTGATCTTAGTAAAGCATTTGACACTGTTGATCATAGCATCTTGTTGGACAAACTTTACTACTATGGAATCAGAGGAGTTGCTCATGACCTGCTGAGTTCATACTTGCAGAATCGGCATCAAACAGTGAAATGGAACAACTCACTCTCCAAGCAAACACCAATGCGTCACGGGGTTCCGCAGGGCTCAATCGTAGGGCCAATACTGTTCATTATTTATACAAATGATCTTCCGGCAAATATAAGGTCTCATGGTTTGTGTCTGTATGCGGATGATACATCATTTTTAATACAGGGTCACAATTCGACAGAACTATCCCACTCAGCTAGTATAGCAATGGAAGACGCAAAGAATTGGTTCTTATCAAATAAACTAAAGCTCAATGAAAATAAAACCCAGCAACTACATTTTACATACAAAACAGATGTAGCGGTGGATGAGTTAAAGTTTTTGGGTCTGACAATGGACAGTAGACTGTGTTGGAACAATCATATTGACCAGCTAGTAAAGAGGCTGAGCTCTGCTGTTTACGCAGTGAGGAGGATAAGCATATGCAGTACACACCAAGCAACAAGACTAACTTACTTCGCCTACTTTCACAGCATAGTGGGTTATGGCATTTTGTTTTGGGGCGCATCGTCTAGTGCTAATCGAGTTTTTAAACTTCAAAAACGTTGTGTAAGAATTATGTGCAATCTGAAATTCAGTGACAGCTGTAGAGAGTCGTTCAAGAATGAGAACATACTTACTGTTCCTTCATTATTCATATATCAGTGTCTCCAGTTCGTTCACTCTAATCGGCAAAAGTTCAACCTAAATAATGCAAATCATAACTACAACACAAGAAAAGGAAACGATCTACAAACACCCTTTCATAGGATTTGCGCTACCCAAAAATATGTGGACTACTGGGGTGTGCTGTTGTATAACAAACTTCCCGCAAACATAAAAATTTTAAACTGTGTTAATTTCAACCATACAACAAAGTCCTTGTTGGCGAATAAGTGTTTCTACAGTTTGCAAGAGTTCCTAGACTGTGATCTGTTAAAAAAATGAGTGTTGTTCTAAATGTTTATATTTCAGGCTTGAATTGAGATTTTAATAACTTGATCGCGTATGTAATTTATTTCTAGTTGTTTTAGCTTTATGTATCAAGTCACTATTTGTAAAATTTTATTATTTTAAATATGGCAATGACGATCTCTGTAAAAAATTTTTTTTACGTGAAATAAATCTATCTATCTATCTATCTATCTATCTATCTATGCTGGTATGTCTCGTAAACGTTTTTTATTTCTGTTGCTTAGCTTACGTTTTGATGACATACATGACAGACAAATTAGAAAGCTACAATACGAGAAATTTCAATCATATTTCGAAAGAATATACAAAATTCTGACGCTATTAGTGAGTATGCAACTATTGATGAAAAATTGAAACCATTCAGGGGAAGATGTTCATTCCGACAATACATCAAGAGTAAACCAGTAAAGTACGAAATTAAGATCTTTCTTCTAAGTGACAACCGTACGTATTATACGAACAACTTTGAAATATATGTGGGAAAACAACCCGAAGAAATATAAATTAGAAAATGATCCTTACTCTGTAGTTTGCAGTCTCATAAAACCAGTTGACAAAATAGGTAGGAATATAAAAATGGACAACTGGTTCATGTCCATAAAATTGATGACAGACTTGCTGAAAAACCATCGACTCACTTGTATTGGAGCAATAAGGAAAAATAAAAGAGAAATACCAATATCGTTTGTCAATCTGAAAAATAAAACTCAATATCCCAGTATTTTCACATTATCGGAAGACAAAACCCTAGTTTCATACTGTTCCAAAAAGGAGAAAGTAGTTTTATTCGGCTCAACAATGCATTCTGATGACTGTCGATAGTGCTTCTGTAGAAAAAAAGCCTGAAGTAATTGAGTTCTACAATATTACGAAAGGTAGAGTCGACACAGTCGATGAATTGTGTGGTACTTATTCAGTATCAAGATCACTGAGGTAGCTACGAACTATATTCTTTGGGATTTTAAACATATCAAGCATAAATGCCTTTTATCGCATTTCATTTGGAAATGTACTACATTTCTTCATTCAAAATCGATAAGAAATGTGGTACTTTTATCATTAGCAACACTTTTATGCCTAGCAACGGCGATTCATTTTATGTTTGGCAATACTGAAGTGTGTTGTTGGTGACACTGTAAGTCTATGTCAAATTCGAGGTTAGTAGGTTGGGTTTTGCGTCACTTTTAACACAGATTGACGCAAAACCTAGCCTGCTAATCTCGAATTTGACATAGACTTACAGTGTCACCAACAACACACTTCAGTACTGCCAAACACATAGCATCAACTGGAGCTGCTTTTTGTGCTTTAGTACATAGGAATGAGTTATGCTCATCTTGGTTATGTTTTGACAATAATTAGTGTCACTTGTATGTAAAAATTTCATATTTTACATTTCTTATGAAATGCGATAAAACAGTACACTCAACACTTTAGAAAAATGGTTTTTCTGAACTTGTATGGCCGTTTAAGTACTCGCTAATACTCGTACTCAAACACGCCATACTTGTTCAGAAAAACATCACTTTTTTCAACTCGTGTCAAAATGACAACTTTTTGTACAGTTTCTAGTGTCAAAAGTGACGTTTGTAGCACTTTTAATATTAGCGCCCGAATTTCGTCTTTTTTGCACGTTGCCGTTTAATATATTATTAAAACACACTTTGCCGAAATTTGAATGTCCACATAACCTAGAATATCTAACACAATGTGACGGAAAGTGTCACCGAACTAAGTTTTTATATTTCTGTTACGATTGTAGAAAAAATAGCCTATGATACACATGTATAAGTGCCATTAAAGCACTAGCAATGTTAAACTCATTGCACATGCTTTAACCCTTAGACTACGGCGTGGGGTCCTCAAGGGACCCCAGACTTTGTTTTTCTTGAACATCTTTCTAGGTATTTTTTTAATAAATTTTCCCTCTCGTGTATTTGTCACTTTTACAATTATACATAGCATGATGTATTTGGTTTTCTGTTTTTAATATCTGCATACTTTTGTTGAACAAAAAAGGTGCGTGGGGTCTCCAAGGGACCCCACGCCGTTGTTAATGTGTACCATTTTTTTCTACAAATCAATAAGTTGATGTCAGTTTTTTTATGTGTTTTACGACGATAATGAGGACAATATTTTTGCAAGAAGTAATTCTGATGTTGTAACTTGTTTATACCCTTATCTGAACCCGTGTATATTATCTCAAAGTACACTCTTGAATTGAGTAGTAAGTGAAAATAAGGATAAGGGATGAATGTTTTTTGTTTTTGATATTTTGTACACGAGCATCCGATAAAAAAGTAAATATAAGATGTTTATAATGTCATTTCTTCGTTTGCAAAAAACATCGAAAAGAAAATATTGTCTCCACTGCGAGTTGCATCGATCACATCGAAAACTGACAATATATTATACTTTTTCTTTAATTTATAAGAATTCTGTTGTTACCTTTTTTTTATATTTGTAATGTGAGTTAATTTTCAATATATTTTACCATTATAAACACTTACTCAAATGTTACCATACGTTTTAATATGTTTTTAGCTGGGGTCCTTCGAGGACCCCACGCCGTAATTACCGTTGGTCTAAGGAACGCAGTAGTCTAAGGGTTAAAGGGGTACTTATACACTAGTATCATAATATACTATTTATCTACTTTGACGTCACAATATGGTTATTATAACACCGAAAACAGTGCTACAATGGAGTCCATTATAACACTGTTTTTGGTAACTATTTGTTTTATAAGATTGGTGACATTTGCTTTCACATGCTCATAACATGACAAACGTCAGAGGTCGAATACATAACCACAATCTTGCAACTGTATTTATTAAATTTATTCATACAAACATAACTTAAACTGAAGGTACTTTTTAACGAATTAATTAAACACAATTATTGTTCTAGGTACGGCACTATTTCAACAGCAGACAAACCATAAAGCTTGCACCAAGATTAAACTAATTCAAATGCCAGAGCAGCGGCATTGATACTTTGTCCAATAGATGGCGACTGTCAAATGTCACTTGACAATGTCGCCATCTTTACACTAAAAAATTCCTAGATTCAATGCAATATTTTTAGTATATGAAATTTAGAATTTCTATAAAATCAGCAACTCAAAGTAGATAAAATAGTATATTATACTAGTTTTATAAGAGGCATTGTAGCGCTTGTTCCGTTGGAGCACTCCTCGCTGCACTCGTTGTGCCCCAAACTCACTAGTGCTACAATGGGCCCTCTTATGAAACTCATATAATAATACAAACTCCAAACCTGAATTTTATAAATAGGCAAGATACAATCCAATAATCTGACTTTAAATTAAACTGTCAAGAGTACTGAAATATGATTGCTCTGATCTTAATTATAGCAATACTTTTGTTTTAAAATTATTGTCACCTTGTGTCTGCACTGTATATTGCCTGTTTACAGAACTTCAAGCTCGAAGAACATTTTTGAAATATCTAGCAAAAGAATTGATAAGTGTACTGACATAAAAACTACGATAAAACTAGTAGTCTGCCAGCTCGAAACCGAAAAACCATCTCCTAAGCGTCAAATGGTGTCAGGAAGATGTCAAATTTGTCCGAGCAGAAAGGACAGAAAAACAAAAACGTGTTGCAGTGCTTGTGAAAAATTAATTTGCCGTGAACATTCTATACCAGTTTGTCAATACTATTTCAATATAAGTTAGAAGTAATCACGGAAGAGAGCGACTGAGATCATTTTTCCTTATTTTGAATCAGTTATTTACTTTAATGTTCGTGTTAATGTTATAGCATAATAAAATCAAGAAATGAAAATTATATTTTCGTTCCTAACGTAGTTTACTATTTATTGTAATAAAAAGTGGCACAATATTGATTTTTAAATCGAAGAAACGAGACTTTATATATGCTAGGCGCGTGCGCTTACGAGTTAAGACTTTGACAATGATGTAGAAAGTTTAAAACACACAATTATTGATGTAATCAGAATCATTTTAATTGAAACTGCATTACAACTAATTAAAAAATAAAAGGTTATGTGCGTTAATTTTTAATATTCAATTTTTTTAATGCAAATGTAATGAAACTCAGTATATTTTTTATTTAGAATATTTTATTTTAATAAAATATTCACGTAAAATTACCAGAAAGACCACTTTACCCACGATATATATTCTTCTTAAGGTAATTTCACCAACTGGATTCCATCTGAACTGTAATTTGGTAAAAATACATTTTATACCAAGGAAGCCTAGAAAGTAATAACAAACTCTGTACTAACAAATTTTTGATTTATTACACCTATCGCAATGTCAATCCGTGGACACACTGTATATATTATGTTTTCAGGAAGAAAACTATTCTGATATGCCATTATAAAATGAGCTAAAGTTCAACCAGTTTGTATCTTGTTTTTACCTTCAGTGCTCCAGAAAAAATTTAAGAAAACCTACAAATACTTTTTTAAACCAATTTCCGTGTATATTCATATAGAATTTCTAGTCTCATTTTGATGCACTGGATAAATCAGACTATTCAATTCACCTGTCATCTGTCAAAAAGTAACCAATGAAAATCCAGAATTCTGACGTTTCTTGACCAATCAAAAAAATATCAGCGGATATATCTTCCTAGAAGGTATTCAAGTGACTATTTTTAACAAATGCTATTTTTATTAGAAAAGGTCAATATTAGTGTTCTGTTACTATAGAAATTGCGTAGTTTGTTGCTAGATTTACTGAAAACTAATTTGAAAAAGTAAATAGTCCCTCGAATACCATTCTTAGTCAAAGTTAAGTAGATTATTTTTGCGGTGGTATCACTACTCATGTCCATTGCGCAATGGACATTCGTGACACCACCGCAAAAATAGTCGACATAACTTTGACTACTCATGGTATTATAAGTGAATATTTTATTTGATTTGATTGGTAATCTCATCGTCCTTGACTTTGTTATATCAAGCTGACCATGGAAACACAGTGTCATAAAATATTGCAAATTAAAACCAAACAAAAACAAATGCTATCTTGATTATACTGATACAACCTTTACAATGTGACTATAATTCGTAAACTACCTAATAGCATGAATGACAAAGCAATTTGGTAGTAAATAATTGGGTGCTTCAAGATCTATTTTTAATTTTATTACATCTACTAGGTACATATTTTAACACTTAAAAATTAAAACACAGTCAAGGATGATGTGAAGACCAAAACAATGTATTTCATTAGCAGAAACATTAAAAGCAGTTTGTATTCCAGTCTTCTTGCTTAATCTATTATTCAATTTTTATTATCACGATTACTTATTTAAATACCATATAACGCTTCTTATTTTACTGATCTTTCTTATTTTTAATTATGTAAGTCATTATAATTTTATAGCTGGATCAACTGTTTTTGTCTTTCATAAACATGCATATTTCGATTTGTAGTTCCGAGCTTAATTACGACCTTTTCGATAACAATTACGGACAATTTTAAATCACTGTGCCAAATGTAAAAATATGTATTATTTTACAACTTTTTGATATTAGAAATCTAGTATGCAGATAATAAAACTAATTAAAAAAAATTGTTTAAAATGAACTCAGGAATGGCTTTAAGTAAATTAGATTTAATATCTGAAGTAAATCACTTGAATGAGTTTTCACTTAAAATAATGGCGGGTAATTTAGCAAATGTTTTTGGTTTAATTTCATATCAAGTACGATTTCATCTTGAACGACTCCTTATAATAAATATAAAGCTCCCAATTCAAACTATGTTTGTTCTGAAATAATATGAAATGCATAAGATCTGCAGTTGCTACTACTGGATGATATTTAACAATAATGTGTATTAAACAGTGTAATGGTTTTCTTCCTCATTGTGATAATAGTTAGTGGCAATAAACCGTTCGAGTATCAAAAGTTTACTTTATTGAAAGTTAACGATGAATAACTACCTACCAAAGGAAAGAAAAATTCTATAATACGAAATATCTATTTTTATGCTTAGTAATGGTTATTGTTTATCTACAAAAAACATGAGAATGAGCTATAAATCTCTTTATTATGTCTGTTTTTTTTTAAAGAAAAAGCTGTCTAATTTACTAATTCAGACCACATTGATTTTAAGAGTTCTTTTAAGGTTAAAATGCTTGCTTTAAAATAACACCTTAGTTTCTATCACCTAAATTTGCTCTTTAGAATGAGTGAAAGTTAATTAACATACATTAATTAGGTATTAAAAATCAACTGCACGGCACATAAAATACGTTATGCAATATACTTCCTGTCATATAAAAGGAGCAAACAGACATATGATTCATTCGAAATAAAGTGTTGCCACTATGCGCATTTCTCGAATTAAAATCGTTCTTGTTGGAGTATTGCTATTCTGCCAATTTTTTAATAAATTTTAATTATAATTTTATTCAATTTGACTAAATTACTGTTATTATTACCTATCAGTTAACTATAAGCAGCCCAGCATAAAAAGAAAACGCCTTACCAAAAACGGGTTCCCCTTCTTCCAGCAAATACGTGTCTTGAAGAAATTCGCACGTCTTCTCAGAAATATGCACCATTCCAGGCTTACCAGTGGACTCCATGCGATTGGCAAGCGTAACGTCGTTACTCCACACATCAAACTTGAACCTCCTGGTTCCGACAATTCCACACAGCACTGTGCCTGTGTGGACACCCACCCTCATGTTCACTCCCTGATTGTGCTCCTCATCGAACTGCTTTATTGCCTGTATCATTCCAAGCCCCATTTCAACGCAACATTTGGCATGGTCAGATCTTGGCTGGGGACAGCCTGATACACAATAGTAGCAATCCCCGAGAGTGGAAATTTTTTCGCAGTGGTGATGCTTACACAAAATATCAAATTTTTGGAAGAGTTTGTTTAATATGTCGACCAATTCTTCGGCAGTTTTGGTGCTGGATATTTTTGTAAAGCCAACGATATCGGCGAAGAGAATACTGACATTTTCCATGCGATTCATATTAAACGGTCTAAATATCGATTGCATATCACTGGTTTCATTAGAGTTACGCGGCTCTTTGCCATTTTTTCCGAAGTGCTCATCTTCGTCCAGCAGCCAATGGGCAACTTTCGGTGGCATTAATGAGTGTAGCATGCTTTCTTTTAAATTTTTCTCTGCTTTAAGCTGCTGCCCGACGAGTAAGCTTTGCCCCACCTTCATAAATGTATTTCGCATCCTAACGTTCGTCATTACAAGGATGTGTAGCCCAATCAAATGAATACAAAGATGCACAAGTATTTTTACAATAATAGTACCAATTTCATAATTTTTATTGTGCATAAGCCACGTCAGCAATTCAAATAGTACAGAATACAAAACTCCAATCGTTATGGACATGTACAGTCGTAATGGAATCACTGTATAGATTAGCAGCAAAATCTCGATGCAAATTGCAAAGTGCCCAATTGGACTAATATCAACGATTTTAATCATCTCTGGTCCAAATTTTAAAGGGATCAGCATGAGAGAAGCCAGGCTGAGAATGCACAGAGTTAAAGCTATTGTGATGGACACCAACAGCATGTAAATGCTGAAGAAGTCTCGGTACGTCAGGAATAAAACTGCTATAGCGGAAAATGCTACTATAGCCAAAACAGTACACAAAACAGGCCAGTGGTCGGTCGAGTTTGAGATGCCCACTGAAAGGAAGTAGAAGAACCATGATAATGAAATCAGGAGGACGTACCACAATGCGTATCTGAAAAGAAGACATTATTATAACTTTTAAACAGATAAACCCACTTTTGATTGAATTAAATTCGCAAATTTTTTGACCATAATTAATTATAATGACATAAGAATTACAGGAAATTACATAGTTGCACATACTGTAGCATAAGCAGTGAAAGTTAAGTCAAATATTTTTGGGGTAGTAACACTTCTATACAAATGAGTGTGCAGCAAGTGTAGTTTGTTAAACACAAGAGACGTACGTAATACAGCCCCAAAAGTAGTCTACTTAACTTTACTGAGCCTAATATTCGAGGAATTATTTAACAAACAAAATTATTTTCCATAAATTTGCATCAGTGACGAATTAATTTGCATGACTGCCACATTTTTCTTGATAGAGATGCAAGAAAAACTGCTTACTTTACCAGAAAAAAAAATAAGGCTAAATGATTTGCAGGTATGACCAGAATACTCAAGGGGAGCTTCAGAAAACATTTTTACAACTGCTTTTTATGAAGTAGCATAGCTGAAAGCTCTTCTAATATGCAATAGCACTACATTAAACTAATAGCCAGGCTCCGTTCTGTTCTAACAGTCAAGAGTTCGATTCCCGATCTCGGTGAGGTTTTTAAAAATTAAAAAATGCATATGAAACCTCTACAGAATGCCATCATTCGAAAGTGATATGAAGCCATGGGTTCCATGTTACTACGATGTGTAGCATGTAAACCGTTTGAACTCCTTAGTCTCGACAAAATTCTAAGTAGGACTTTAACCATATGACCAAATCAGTTGGTGTCTAAGGTACCTGGTACTCCGCATGCCTAGACCTTGTCCATTACAATCAAACAAACAATAACACTTTAATATAAGCAAAATAGCAAGCTGTGAATACCCAAAACACTCCCGTAACCAATAGCGTTCAACGGGCCAGCTGAGCTACTCTGGAAGAGGAGGTGGGTTAACATTAAATGTTCGAAATCAAAAACGGGCGCCACCAACTTGATTGTTAAACAACTAGCGAATCTAAGCTGGAAGATTCTCTGGTGATAATGGTAATTGCAACTTAAATCGAAGGGAGGTATCTCAAATTACATTTATCAGACGCATTTCCAAAAGATGCATACGAATAATATGCGAGGGTAGTTTTGTACCAAAATAATATACTGCATTTTTGATATTTAAAGACAAGGTATGTGCGTAATTGAGACGAACCCAATACTAAACCTGCGTTGTGTACACGAGGCATTCACACCGTATGCAGTTTTTAATTTCAAACATAAGCGCACCCAAATACACAAAGTTCAAGCTATGTACAAAATACACATAAATTAATAATACATCAATACAAGAATAAGTTGGCCATTAAAAAAAAATCAATATCGTAACTTCACAAATTGAATTATACATACACTTTGAATTGCTGCAAAATATTTATTTAAATGAAAGCAAGGTTGTGGCTTATCTGTAGTATCCCGCGTTCTACATAAGCGTCAAAGTTGCAACTAGAAACTCTCATCTAATCTAGCAACCATAACCTAAAATCCAAATCTAGACGACCAATCCAACATCCTAAATACCATGACCTTGATATGTGTTATACGTTTGGCAGTACTGAAGTGTATTGTCAGTCTATGTCAAATTCGAGACTTGCAGGTTAAGTTTTACGTCAGTCTGTGTCAAACAACAAACAAAACCTAACCTTTTAATCTCGAATTTGACATAGACTAACAATACACTTCAGTACTGCCAAACGTATAACACATATCAAGGCCTGCTCAGAATCATTTTTTTTTATCTCATGGTATAAATCCATACGGGAACACTAGCACCCTAAAAGCCTTCATCTGTAAATCAGCTTAGCATTCTATCCCCAGTCCTAAAGAGAGCAATCCAAAGGTGCTAACATAAAACCAACATAAAAACCTGCTATTTCCAATAGATCCACAATACTGGTGTTTCCATAATTCCATCCAACTAACCAATGTAAAGATTGGGAAAAGTGACGAAGATGCAGTTACAAATAAATCACAAATCCCTTCTACAGGACAAGGCTCAAGTCTCCGACGATCTCTTTTGCTTGTTTTTTCAAATTCTGCCCGAAAGTTCTTTAATTGAAAGACAAAAGAAAACTCATTTACCAGCACAGTGGGACGAAATATTACTACAAAATTTGACCGCAAAAAGAAGTTCCTAAGCGACCACGCTATCATTGAAGGCGACAATACGATAAATTCACGAAATAGAACGGCAGTACGCCAAAACCCAGCAGAACACGTTTGATCAAGCAAGACCATACGGGATATCACGTGCAGATTCGACTAAATACATCAAACACTGCATCAGCAGGAATGAACTGTCAAGTAGTGTCACTCCTGACGGACAAGAAAAACTGATAGCCTGTATTACCACACGGGTGGGACGAACTATTACTAGAAAATGTGACCGCAGAAAGAAATTCCCATGCGACCACGCTATCATTCATGGTGGCAATGCGATAAATTCCCGAAATAGAGCAGCAGTACGCCAAAACCCAAGAAAACACGTCTGATCAACCAAGACTGCATGAGATATCACGCGCAGATTCGACTAAATATGTCAAACACTGCCTTAGTGGAAATGAACTGTCGAATAGTGTCACTGCTGAGGGCAAAGAGACACCGCCCTTCTTTAATATATAACACCTAACCTCTACAACTTCATTTGAAAAAAGTAAAATATTGAACTGCCAGAACTAAGTAATCAATATGATGCTTTCAGAGGAGTCTAACAAAACCACAAAACATAACACAACTTGAGGAACCTCAACGTTATCCGTGGCAGATAAAATGACCTAGATCCTTTTGGATTCACATGGCCATTACGTAGCTTTCAGAGGAAACTAAAATGAGTTAGATAGCTAGGACTAATGATAGTAAATAGGACAAAAAATGTCAAAATTAACGGAACACCTGGCAACAGGAAGTTAGAAGTCTTGCCCATTATTTTCGACACGAATTTGACAGTTTCTTGGCTAACACAAACAAGAATTACAGAACAAAAATTAATAAAAATCCCCAAACAGAGCTAGAAGCTTGAAATTACAGTAGTAAGAGCACTGGACACCTATTCAGAGGTAGAATAGATATCCCAAAAATACATGTACTGTTTCAGGTCAATAGATCAAGTGAAGCCATTAACCATTTGGTTACAATAAGCGTTTCTATCTGCAGAGTAGTCAACTGCAGATTAGTAACAGACACATACTCTACATGCGTTTATACAATTTCACAATCTGTGGAAGGGAAGGGAGAAACTACATGAACACAATTTTTCCGAGAACTTGAAGTGTGGAAGGTGTACGATGCAAAGCGTGCTTAAAAATGGTAGACACCACTTTTAGAAGATAACACAGCTACTCAAACTCTATGAAATCACATCTCCAACTGACAGATCATCATAAGTATAGAAAATATAAGGCAAAAAATCACCTCTACTACAAGCTTCTCTATGGCTGATAGTTCAAAATATTGCTAAACCTACAGCCAGCGTTCTACAACAATGTAGCATGTCAGTTTTAATAATGGTACTTTTCTTATTGTTATTAAGAGTAAAAAACAGAAATAAACAATCTTTTTCCAAAAGTGCCGCTTTAAACCACTAATGGAGATTGCCTATATTTTCACTATGGAAAATTGTTGATATAATTCATTTTGATTGGCCCAAAAATGCCAAATCTAGCATTTTTGACATACGCCAAGTTAAGTTGTAACAAGTAACTAACAACAATAAACAAAACTGATGCACAATAATCAATAAAAATAAATTCTTAATTTAATACTAATGTTATAAAGGCAAAATTTGTAAATCCTGCTCAAAGTATCCCCCATTTCCTTCCTACAATTTACATAGTAGAATTTAACAATATTTTTTTTTAAATTAAAGCAGATCTAGTAAACTACAAAACTCTAAAACAGAATTACATATAGTTTACTTTTGTCATAAGCACATGCAAATTGCCAAATACCTTAAAGAGTAACTGCTACTGGTCATGGTCAAAGCTGTACTAAAATTTTGAATAGTAAATTCAATTAATCTGTCTAATGAACTCAATGCTCGACAGCGTTCTTCCCAGAAATATCTTTTTACCACAGGTGGTTGCTAAAACCTGCCAGGCAGAGCCTCCTTCAAGTAAACCACTTTGTTCAGTTTTATATACAGAGTGTTCCAAAAGAACTGACCTATACTTTAAGAGCCTTTCGGGGGGACTCCGTAAAATAACTTTCTAATAGGAACCCATGTCTGCCACAGCCACCTTACGATAGTACAGGGTCTTGGGTTTTAAAAGTTTTCTTTAAATTTTTTAGCATAACTGCACAGTCCGAGATTTTCCACCTGGCCGCAAAACTTAAAAAAAAAAATCCCATTTGGTTAATGGCGGCAAATTAGCAAAAATTAAATCCGTGAATGTTGAGGACTGACTATAAAGGCAATATATCAACTATACAAATATTAAATAAAAAATCAGCATTAAAGTACCTCGAAATCGTAATTAAAATACGAGAAATCGGTAGTAAAGTAATCTATAGTTTTACGACTTTTTTGTAGGTGGTGAGGCGACAGATAAACGTCAACCGACGTTAACATAACCTACAACTGTTGGTTAAAATGTTGTAATTTCACAATTTCTTGATTTCAAATAAAACATAACGTACTCCTTGGCAGTGAAGTTCCTTTTTATCACTCATGTGGTTTATTTACCTAAGCCCTACAGGCCTCGGCAACTAAATCCACATTCGTGATAAAATGCTAAACTTCAGTGCCTTGGTATACAAACTACTAGAATTGGCTAGAGAACACTGGCTTAGATTAATTATAAAAGGCTGAGAGAGAATAGTTTTTGTAGTTTTTGTTTGTACAAAAAATGTAAGTGTTAAATTAAGGAACATTTAGAGGAAATCCGTTACTAACGTTTTTAAAATTTTAAATCTTTAATCACAACCATGTATCAAATATGGCATATCGATTTTAACAAAATGGCGTGCTATCACACAATGCCCTATAAATAACAAAATTCTCACAATTGATTTCGGCAAAGTTGAATAGGAATGTTTGAACTGATGTAATGATGTCTTAGGTGATCACTAGATATGTTCCTTTGGAATTTAAAAAAATACGTTTACAAACAATACAAAAAATGAGGAGCAATTAAAAAGCTGCACATCCTAAGTAAACATAATTACAGTGTTTATAAATTTAAAAAATCAATTTTTAGTTGCTGTTTATTAATTTTTTTAATGTCTCACAGTTATAAACAAATAATCTTAATAAATATAGGATATGAAAAATTGCTATGATTTCTTGGTAAAATGGTTAATATACTTTTCCAAAATAAGCTTCTTTTAGTGTTTCTGTAAAGCTAAAACTAAACTAAAGGCCGCTTTACATTAAGCAATTCCTTTGCAATGCAATGCAAGGCAAGACGAAAATGGTAGTGAGCGCATGCGCCAAGGCAATTTTTATAATCAGCTGATGCAAGACGAAACCATTAGAGCCGGTTCTAATTTTGTTGCAAGTCGCATGCAATTCTAGTAATTTTTTAGTAAAAAAGTTTGTTACCAACCATTCAAATTGAAAGTAGCAGTGAACTAACCATTCACTTTTGGAATTTGATAAACAACTTAAAACACGTGCTAAAATCACTGTTAATATAAAATTAAAATGACCACGTACGTATTACTGAAATTGTTTTATTGTAATTGTTGTCAAAATGATATGCACTTTTATGTATTGGTAGTTGGTAGTCTTGTTTACAAACGTCATGTATTGCACCCGACTTGCATAAATGTAAAGTGACAAGCAATATTAATTTTTACATGCAATTCTTCATCTTGCATTGCATTGCATTGCATTGCATTGGTCTTGCTTAAATGTAAAGCGGCCTTAAGGCTTGTGCTGGAAATAACAGACATTTTCATCATAAAAAAGAAAAATAAACAGCAATTATTGAAGAGTATGATCGAAAACATGATGAGTGGCATTAAAGAATTAAGCCATGACCAAGAGGTACATACAACAAAATGAAATGCAAAGTCAGAAAAGAGCTAAAAGAAATTAAAAATGAACAGCAAACGTATAATTGCACACAAAAATGGAAACACCACTGTTAATCTAGTTATTTATTGATTTTAAACGTTGTAATTATGTCTGCCATGTCATACTGACTTAACAAAATGTTATTGTTAGTGATGTAAAACAACGGAATTTTTCAAAATCGAAAAAAACCCTAAAAGCCACAAAAACCAGTTTTGTATTCATTTTTGTAATTGGCGGCACGTTTTAGTAGGTATGGTTGGCGGAAGGAAAGCAAACGACAAAATTTAAACTTATTTTGATTTTACATGCTCTTTAAAGTTCAAGAAGATTACAGCACAGACTAGACAAATGTTTAATAAACAAAAGTAACATTTTATAGCTACTGACTACTCGTATTACGTATTACTCTATGATGGATGAATCAAGTTACGCTAGCGATTCATCAGAATCATCAGCAGTGATATCGACGATGTAAACTGCATGGATACTGACTCTGAGTCAGTTGAGGAGTCAGCCATGTCTGTTAGCGAGTAATTTCTGCGTTATTATAATTTCTATATCCACTTTGGCTATGAAATGTAATACATTATTTCTCTTGAGAAATATTTGTTTTTTTTATTATAAATTCTATAATTCACTTTACCTATTTTAGAAATATCTGTTTTTTGTTTTTCCAAAGAAAATTACTTGTTATTCACTACACTTTAATTCTGAAAAAAACATACATATTTTTAAAAAAACCGCACCGCTTCGTTTTTTTTTTTAAACCTGATTTTAAAAAAACGAATGGTTGCATGGTTGCATCACTAGTTATTGTTAATTATTCTTACAATAAAACCGCAAACTGATGATTACGATACGATGACACGAAAAGACGTATTTACAAGATATAGAAATCTGGTGTGATACAAGCACACAACTTCCTTTTATAGTGATCTTATAATTAGCCAAAAATTCGATTTTTAATTTTTAAATGTCAAAAATTTTCAAAAAATACAAATTCTACAAAAATGGTACAAAATAGAGAGTTAGCTTAAGACAATTTTTCTCTAAAATTTTAAGCTGTATTCAAAAATGTAATAATATACCGGGTGTTCTATTTAAAATAGGAGTTAATAAAAAAATTGAAAAAAAAACAAAAGAAACCCATTTTAGAGATATTCCACTGAAAAATCACCTATCTCACATCGATACACATTAAAAATTTAATAAAAATGTAAAGTTTGAAAAAAATTGTTAAGAGCCGTTTTCGAAAATATCGAAAAAACTGAAAAACACCATAATTCCGGTTATGCGATTTTCTTCAAAAGCTTACTATCGCATCTACATAGTACACAAAACTTATATATGAAGTTTCAACGCCATACCTTGTAATGTAGCATGCTGTGAGAATGCTTAATTATTTTCAATTAATATCCAGATATCTAAAGGGTATCATGTGATAACAAGTGCAAGAGAATAGCTGGTGGCAGTAAATATTAGCAACCAGAGGGTTGTTTACTGCAACTGAAAAAGTTTCTATATTTTAAGTAATGTCAGTCTAATTAGTCACGTTAAAGGTCTAATATCCCTTAAATTGTGAGAATAATATTGAAGTTTGGTACGTGTTAGCAAGAATAGCCTTCTGCACGATCAAAGTCTGACCAAGGAGTCACAATTATTATTCGCATAGCGATTTGGAGATTAATAGAAACCATTTCAAGTGGTTATTGGTGTTTAAGTCATCAGTTAGTGCGAGTGTTTGTGTTTGTGGCATGCTGCACTACCGTTTAACAAAATATTAAATGGTCACGACAGCTACAACGAGTTTTTATGGGTCTTCGACATCTTAAAGGAGATGCTTGACGACTGTGATCACTTTCGAGCTGATATAGAAACACACTTCAGGTACGAGTTCATCTTTGAAAAGGTTAGTGTATTTTAATAGCAGTTTGGTACGGCAAAATTAGAATAAAACATTGTATTTTAGATTTAGAGAACATTTAGAATATTAAGTTTTCCAAATTTGAATTGATTTGAGTACTCGACGTTTTCGGCTTTTATATTTAGAAATTGTATTATTTTTGGTCTAGTTATCTTTAAGATAGTTAAACCTCACATTTTTGGAACAAGTAATTTAATTAAATATTTTGACAACCTTTAGTTTGATTATTAAATGTAATAAAATTATATTTGTTTATAACAGCTGTTTTTTTAGGTATATTCAATATATTTTAGGAAAATTATTCAGCTAATTATCTTCTTATAATAATATATTTTTGACGTTTCGTCAGCTCAGCTGACTTCCTCAGAAAATACACATTACGATGAATACAATAGACTAAAAGGAAAATGAGATTAAGGTTAGATCACTTGAACAATGTATATTTACTCTTACCTTATGTAATGTCGATTGAAATTTTGAGATTGTAAAGTTGTATAATGTTCTAAGGTTAATAATAATTCTTACAATATAACTTGAAAAGAATATTTAAAAAGATTTCGTGGATATAAAATGTCAGATGTCAAAATTTGAAATCTAAATTTTCTTATTTTAAAGGTATAACTTGATACTAAAATTTTATTGTAAAAGATATCTTGATATTAAGTGTAATTTAAATTATAAAGTTATTTTTTCTTTGTTAATTATAGAAGAAAATTTAGAGAAGGTTATAGTAAATGGAATGAAGATTTTCTATGTCGGTTTTGTAATTAATAGAATTTGTATTTTTTTGTATTTCAATCATTTCATATATAAGGCGTTTTTGTAAAATATTTTCTTTTTGCAATATTTTAGGTGAGTTAAAATTAAAATTATGATAATTATCAACTGCATGATCAGAGAGGGCAGTATTTGGTTTATTTGGGTTTAAAATGTTTGTTTTTATAGAATTTTTATGTTGAGTTAATCTTTTCCTTAGATTTTGTTTTGTTTGTCCTATGTATTTAGCGTTGCAATTATTACAATTAATTTGGTAAACAATATTTGATTCAGATTGAATTTTTGTTTTATCTTTTAGATTGTTAAAAAATTGATTTCCTATTGTACTTTAATTTTTAAAAGAAATATTAAAATTATTTTTGTTAATATTTTACTTAAACGTTGTGATAGTTTTGGTATGTATGGGATGGAAATGTAATATGGATTTTTAATGTTTTGATTGTTATTAAATTCTTGTCCTAAACAGTTAGGATATAAATTGATAGTTGCATTATTATTTGTATTATTTTTAATTTTATTTATTCTCTTCTTAATGTTGGTGTTAATGAAGTCAATAGGATAATTATTTTTTAATAATATTTTCTTAATTTTTATAATATTATCAATATGAAATTTATTTGAAGATAATAAAATTGCACGGTCAATTAAGCTATTAATTACACTTCTTTTATATTTTATAGATGTTTGAGAATTATAGTTTAAGTATCTATCAGTTTTAGTTTCTTTTCTATGCCAATTCGTTTCAATATTATTATTTTCTGTTCTTATTAAAGTTAGATCCAGAAAATTTCTAGATTTATTTATATTTTCATTTTCAATTGTGAATTTTAATCTTGGGTGGTAGTTATTAAATGTCTTAAAAATTTTGTTTATTTGGTTTTTATTAGTACAAATAATTATGTCATCTACAAATCGTTTATAAAAACTAATTTCGTTTAAGTTAATTAAAATTTCAGATTCAATTTTTTGTAATACCAAATCTGCAATAGTACTAGATAAAGGCTGACCCATTGCAACACCTAAATTCTGTTTGTATGTTTGATAATTAAAAGAAAAATACGTAGATTGTAAAATATATTCAACTACTTTTATAAATTCTTGTTTAGGAATATTGGTAAATTTTTTCTATTTGACACCAAAATTGTTCTACGGTTTTGATGGCTAAAGTTATTGGAATGTTTGTATAAAGTGATACAACATCTAAGGAGAATAAAACATGATCTTTTGAAATTGTTATTGTATCAATAAATTTTTTAAACGTCCATGAGTCTTTTACACTATATTAGTTTTTTTGGGTAACATTAATTAGAGTATTTGAAAAATATTTTGATAATTTATATAATGGGTTCATGTATGAAGCTATTATTGGTCGTAAAGGGTAGTTGTTTTTATGTAATTTAGGTAATGTGTATTTTCTGAGGAAGTCAGCTGAGCTGACGAAACGTCAAAAATATATTATTATAAGAAGATAATTAGCTGAATAATTTTCCTAAAATATATTAAATGTAATGTCAAGCCAAACATATTAATACACTATAATTGAATTATAAGGTTCAATTTTAAGTACTAGATAGTGTGATTTAAAAAGCAAGTCAAATTGATAATAATTTGATAATTCAAAATACAATTCTAAAGATATAATTTATATTAACAATAACTCATTCAGCTGAGAAGGAAATAGAGTTCTTAATTGCTAAATAAGCTGGCTAGCCGAGGTACATTTAAAAAGATTTAAATGACATAATTTCAATGTCATATATTTATTGATGAGATATGTCAATTTAGAATTCATTTGAAAGTAACAAGGTAAGTGCGAAATATATTATTATTGATACTACTTCTGTTCAATAAGCAAATAGGGTAGATATCTTAATTTAATTATTATACATAAAAAACCCGGAAGAGAGGTGGTGTAATAACCTCTTTGCGTTTTTGAGATATACAGACAGACAGAGACAGACGCACAAACAGACAGACAGAGACAGACGCACAAACAGACAGACAGAGACAGACAGACAGACAGACAGACACACAGCATGTTTTTTGGGTTCAGGAGACTCGAAAATGTGAAGATCTGTTGAAAATTCAATTTCGAATTTTTGGGGTGAATCCAATACTTCCTTTATCATAAAAGGAAGTAAAAATTAGTGCGTCGGGAAGAAAGAGGAATGGAACAAGGAAAAGCAAGAATGGTCGCACAAAAGTTGGAAAATATTATAGAAGCATGGAAAAAACAAAATAAAAGAAATGACATAGTAATTCTAATAACTGACAATAACGATAAATAAAAAAAAGTAGAGCAGTTTCTGTCAAAAGTAGGAGTTTGTAAAATTAATTGGAACGGATAAAGTGGGAAGGAATGAAGTGATAAAAGCAATAGTTGCAAAAATCCAAACGTGGAATCAAAAAATTAAAGAGGCAGCAAAGGAAAATATCACGAATGGAAACAAGGCAAAAATAGAATACAAAAAGTTAACAATAAATAACAAAGTATATGAATAAGATGGAAAGTGTGATGAATTAAAAGGCATTCATCAATCTCAAAATCAAAAAACTGACAGAGCAAGAACAAACCACGATAATGACTGCAAAGAAAAGGACAACAAATCTGGATAACATAAAATTAAATAAAAAGCTAGCAAAATAAACAAATTTTTATAAGAAACAAAAAGAGAAAATCAAAACCAAAGAACTGAAAATTGCAACACTATAAAGACAATGCTAGAAACAGATAAAATGTATATGACACCAGAGGAATTGCAAAGGTATACGATACATGTGGCGGCAATACAAGAAGCGAGATGGGCAGGAAACGGGGAGATAAATAAAGAAGAGTACACCATGCTTTATAGTGGAGAGAAGAAACACGGACAAAAGGGGATAAAATTCTTAGTAAACAATAATACCAGGAATTGAATTATACAATGAAAGAATATAAACAAAACAAAAAAAGAAAGGCGAAACACAAAACAATAGTATGATCAAGAATACCGAGAAATAATGGACAAAAAAACATGGTCTGGAAAGCATGGATGAGGAAAAAGAAGGAAAGAGAACAGAAAACAATACAAGATCAATAGAAATAGAGCGAAGGAAATATTACAAGAAAAAAATCTATGGATGAACACGAAACTATGAGGAGATAAAAGAATGAAGAAATAATGTGAGAAATTTCTATTTAAAAAAATCAAAGAAAGCAAAAGCTAGCCCAAAATAAAAATAGGAACATTTAAAAACAAAGAAGGTATCACAGCGCATTAAGAAATTAAACAAAGAAGGATGTAAACACCATATAGAAAAACATTCACAAATTGAGGAAAAGAAAGAAGAAACTGGAATGGACGATCATTAGAAAAGATAAGAGAAATAATAAATAAATTAAAAAATAAGAAAGCCCCGGGGACTGACAGCATACTGAACGTATACGGAAGCAGCCAGCAGGAGAGGTCAATGAAATAACCGATTGTTTAACGTAGTTATTGGGAAAATCATACAGAAGATAGAACTATAAGAAACAATTGTAAACAAAGGAACTCAAGTGATTGCATACGCAGATGATGCAACAATAATATGAAGAACAAAGAACGAACTGATAGAGAAACTAAGAAGAATAAAGAAAGAGCTTTCGAATTAGCGAAACAAACAAATTATCGGAGGTACCATAAGAACATAGAACAAAAACAGGACTTGTTTGAAAGGGTAACTGTATTTAAATATCTAAATAACTTGATCACAAGACCAATACATGAGCAGAAAGAATCAAAGATAGAATACAAAGAGTAAATAAACAGTAAAAAGGCACTTTTAAGAAGTAAGCAGCTATGAAAATGAACAAAATTGAGATTCTACATGACACTAATAAGACCAATAATGATTGACTGAATGCAAACTTGGGTCGTTAAAAACAACAAACAGAGGAAGAAGAACTCTTAAAATTTGAAAGAAAAATACTAAGAGAAATACTAGAACCACTTACGATGGAGGACAACACTCTTAGAAGAAAAATCAAGAAGAAATAAAAGGTGAGGATAAGTAAAATGCATAAGAGTACAAAGATGGAACTGGTTAAAACATATCATGTGATGGCAAAACACAAAAACCATTAGAAAAATACCAGAATGCAAGAAGACCACAATGCAAGTGGTGGAATGAAGTGATCAAAGACCTAAGACTAATGGAAATAATAGATTGAAGAGAGAAGTGCACCAACACAAAGGAATGGAAAAAATAATAGAGAAAGCCAAATCACATCATAAATTACAGTAAAACGAAGATACGAGGACTAATCCATCTCATATACAAGGATTTTACAACATCCCGAAATAATGAGGCTATAACTAAAATTGGGTTGAAAAGCCATATAATAATAACAATAACTAGGTAGGTAGTGCTCAAAAGGTGCAATAACATTTTGTTAGCATTTGAGTTGCACATGCACAAAATTCCACAAAGCCGGTATATCATGGTTTGTAGAATGTGGATTAAATTGGAATTAGTCGAGATAACTTTTTAAGTCGCTCTATTTTCTGGTGAAGCCCTAAATAAATAGCATAAAAAACTAATAATGTGACTATAAAAAAACATGTAATACTTCCGGTTTAATTACATTAGACATGTTGTCTCTTTAAGGATGGTGCACTAAAAGTTGCATATTGCGATAACAATCGTACTAGAACTCGGGGCTGACTTTTTGACTACACTATGGTTGAACAAGTTGTCATTTTGAATGCGACATTTTTGAAGCAGGCAATTTCAATGAAAATTTTACAAAATATTAAGTTATGTGTGTTTGGTCAAAATTTCCTACGGTTATCCTTGGAAAATCAATTAAAGAAATAGATTGTCGGCTTATAAAGATATTAAGCTATAGATATAAAAATATAATTGGTCCAATTAAGTTTTATTGCCTATTTAATATTCAATGATCTATTCTCGACTCATAATTTCAACTGTTACTCAAAGCAAATTGTGCTTATAGATTACAAAATTAATATAAAGGCGCTAACAGTAAAGAAACTTTGCCGAATTATTAAAAATTTCTAGCAGTACTGCATTTACTAATTGTATTCTATATCGTTGTCGAAAATATCAAATCAACATGTTACTGCTGTATAGTACAATTCCCATATTCAACTGAAATTTCAAACATTTATCTTTATCTCCCGATGTAATAATAAATTTTGTACAGAATTTTATACAGAAACTGAGGAGTGTTTGCCTGTAGGCAGTAGGTCAGCAGAGCTGGGCAAATTACTTTTTAAAAGTATTTCATTACCAATTACCGCTCAATGAAATAATTGAATTACCAGAGATTTCAATTACTCACATGAAATAGTAATTCAATTACCAATTACTTGGTAATTGTAATTGCACAAAATAAATTACTTTTTCAATTAGTTTCACTAGAGATTGCTGTAGTTTATTTGTAGTAGTAGTATTTAGATAGCCCTGTGCTAGCACATTGTTTTAAATAAGCAAATTGAAATTAATAAATAATTATTACGAACCAATAACGTCTAATGAAGCTATTTGTTGTCAATCGTTATGGATAAAATTAAATTATATCTTTACCGTACTTTAATCTCAATAATTATTAGCAAGTTACAATACTACATCCTGTACAGTCTACTTTGCTGGTGCACACAACTAGCTAGTCATATGAAATCATAAATTATCCTTACATTGCTTCAAAAATGCCCTGTTGCGATTTGCTTAACATGTAACTTAATGAGACCTTATCTTATTTTTTGCGTTCTGGAGATTTAGTAATTGAATTACCAGAAAATAATTCAATTACCCCAAGTAATTTCAATTATCACAAGTAATTCAAATACTTGTAAAGTAATTTCAATACTTCAGAACAAGTTAATTCCTCAAAAGTAATTGAGTAATTCAATGTGGTAATTAATTATTTTCAAAAAGTAATTGTTTTCAACAAATATGACAATTTTAAGTACCAATTACAATTACCGTATTTTGAAAAGTCAAATAATAAATCAATAAAAAGGAATTTAATTATAAAGTAATTAATTACTGCCCAGCTCTGAGTAGGTGCAGATCTTTATTTTTTCAAATCAAAGAGCTTCATCTTAATGAAGAAATACCTTAGATCGATTAATATCCATGTTAAATCTGAAAAAAATGTAACTAAATCGTTATTTAAAAAAGGGGATATAGTTTTTTTTCACTGTTTTTTCATACCTTTGCTTCTCGAAGTATTACCGTGGCAATCAAATGATAGTATAAAAATTAGTTTATCTGAAAATCGTATGACACTCATTAATGACCAATAGAAAAATTAGTTCACGAGCCGTAACCAAGACAACAACAAAATTTCTTAGAAATTTTTTGTAGGTAGACACTTCTTTTTAGGGTTTGTGTCGTTACGATTTTCTTACCGAATCTGCAATTGAGCATTAATTCTTTCCAGAAATTATTTTTCGTGCATTCCAACAACGCCCTAATTTGCCCTTGTGTCCCGCTCGAGCAAATTGACGTTGTTGGAACGCACTCAAAAAAATTTCCGGAAAGAATTACTGCTCTTATAAGACTATATTTGATAAAAAAACATGCTTTTATGTATTTACCTGCAAAACAACTGTCATTTTCATCGTTTTATGTTAGAAAGAACAAATTTGTTTTATTTTATTTAAGACATGAAACAAACTTTAACATGGTTGTTAATTTATTGTGCATCGTATATATCTACTATATGTACACGTTATCTTTACCTACTATACAGAGTGAGTCATCATTAGGTGTAAAAATTTAACCAAAGCTTCTTTCGGTCAAAACAAAGCAATTAACCTAATACACCTTAGTACCAAAATGCTCCCTTAAAAAGGTTATTAATAATTTTTTTCCCTATATTTCAAAAGTAAACTTTTGAATTTTTAAAATTAAGTAGCCTGTATTTAATAATCAATAAGTAATTAACACGAGGGAACAGTTGTAGCAAAGAATTTTTGAGGCTGCTAATGAAATTTGTGAAAACTACAATATTCGGCAAGTGTATAAATCGCTAGTATGACGATGTCATGTTTGTATTGTGGCTGGAGGGAGCATGTTGAACATTTGCTATAGTTTTTATTTTTTATTCATTGTTTAGTTGCTAATTTTGTGTTTATTATAATGTATTTTCAAATTAATCGGATAATTACTTCTTAAGTTAGTCACAAATGGAATTTTTTACACCCTGTATCTTTTTAAGGGAGCATTTTGGAAGTAAAGTGAATTAGGTCAATTGTTTTGTTGGCCTAAAAAAGTTTTGGTAATTTTTTTAAATTATTAGTCACCCTTTATACTAGTATAGCTAATTATCGATATACTTTCAATGTTAATTGAAATTTATCTATAAATATCGATGTGTATCAATATTTCGATACATCGATACGTACTGATGTTTTGATATATCGATATTTCTCAGTTATCAATAATCCACATCAGAATTCCAATATGCCCAGTCCTACTAATATCGGCCAGACAAACCTCAAGAATAATAAACACAAAAACAATTAGAGGAACAATATCGGAGACTGACAGTGTGATTTTTTAAAAACTCTATTGCAGCAGGCCCTGGATAGCCTGAATCAGTTGGCAAAACTGACGCAAAACCTAACCTGCTAACCTCGAATTTGACATAGACTTACAGTGTCACCAACAATTCATTTCAGAATTGCCAGCTGATTCAGGCTAAACAGGGCCTACTACAATTGAGTTTTTAAAAAATTACTCAATATGTTAGTCATGGCAATACTGAGAAAGAAGCAAAAATAGAAATCAGTCCCTACTACGATAATAAAGAAATTCGATGTGAATAAGCTAAAGGAAGAAAAGTAAAAGGAAAACTACAACAAGCAATCAAGGAGAATGTGACACGATTAGAGTGGGCTGAATAAAGTGTTTTCGTGGAACAAAAATGGAATAGCATACAGAAAAACATTACTGAGACAACAGAAACAGAATTTGGACGCATAATAACGAAGAAACAAGAAGTGTGGTGTGATGCGAAATGTATAAAGACCATAAATAAAAGAAATGAAGCCAGAAGAAAATTAATTCAATGACCAACAAAGAACAGGAAAGATGAATATAAAGAACAGAAAAAATACCAAAAAACTATAGTATGATCAAAAATTATTTTCATCTAGTATGGCTATGGAAAAGTTTCTAATTTATGAATGCAACTATATGTCAAGTTTAACATTTAAGTGTAAATGTAGTTACATTCATAAACTAGGAACTATTCGATAGCTAGTGTATATCTATACCCTAAAATCGGTGGTCTCTTTGTTTGTATGTATGTATGTTTGTTCGCGATCTCCTCCGAAGATACTGGGCCGATTAAGTTGTATGATAACTTAAAATTTTGCTAATTTGATACGGAATAGTAATATAGCATTCTCTACGATCAAATTTGACTTCAAGTCACAAATATAATTCAAATATATAATTCTAGATTATTTGATTGCATTTAAAGTGGTATATTACTTCGAAACCGGTAAAACCAGTGAAAGTGAGTGTTGTGGTATGCTGTTGAACTGTCTATTCAAGTAATAGAGTTTTCAAAGAGCTACAACAAGCTTTGATTTGGTCGGGAACAACCAAAAGTGTTTGCTGACTAGAATTTATCCAGTTAGGAGCTGAGGTAGAGCATTCAGGTACAAGATAAACATTCAGAAGGTTAGTGCTCATTTCTTACAAAATATTACGAATTATAAAGCAAGTTTGGTACGGAAAATCATTAAGATATTGTAATTATATTTAGAAATTAATTTAGAAGAATTATTTTTCTAAATTCAATAGTGATTCGAGTACTCGACGTTTTTCAACAATTATATTTTGAAATTTACACATCTTGGAATCGGGTTATTTTTAGAATTTTATATCAGGAAACAAGATCTGAAGAACGAGCTATAAATATTGGCATACCACAAGGAAGCGTATTTTGCAAGGTTACCACTACTTCATTCTTCCCTTTTTCTTTAATTGTGAAAGAGTTCTATATTTTACGAATAAGAAAGGACTAAGGAGGTTACAGGTGCTACAAAATAGGGGTATGAGGCTGATTTTAGGTATAGTTGGTACACCAGTTTGTTATACATGTTGCAGGAGTAGAATGGATGGATGTGAAAGGTACGTTACCCTGCTATTTCAATAAATATATTGTTTTTATAATGAAATGCATAACTATCCAACTTGCAATTGTAATAAGTTATATGTTCACAAAGCAACAAACAAGTAGTGGCTTTAATTCAGTATTTAAAAAAGGTATAATGATCTTGATAATGTCATCAAAGATTCAAAATCAATATAAGTATTTAAACGTAGAGTAAGGAATATTATTTTACCAAAAAGAAGTTAGGTATGCAATATTAGTGTGTAATTTTTAAATTTATTAATGGATTAAAGTATTGCTATATTAATTTATTACCCGAGGGTCAAACTATAATTAGTGAGAATAAAAAAATCAATAGAACTTATCAATGTTTTTATTTTAAGTATGTTCAATATAGTTGCCGTCCACAATAATACACTTAACCATTCTCTCCTTCCATTGTTTGAATGCGGCGAGCCAAGCTTGCTTAGGAATCCCGTCAAAATGGGATCTAATAGGTACATCTATCTCCTGTTTTGAATGGCTCCCTCGCAAATGTTTCTTGAGTCTATAGAACAGCCAAAAGTCGCACATCGCAAGATTTGGTGAGTATGGAGGATGTTCTATTGTTTTTATTCCATTTTCAGCTAAATACTGAAGAGTTAATGCTGCTGCATGAAAAGACGCATAATTATGACGTAACATCATTCCCATTTTTGGCACTTTACTGAAGACATTAGGCAGACAATTTTCATGTATTCAAACTCGACTTTCTTGACGAGTAAGAACATCAAAGGAAGGTATGTATGTTTCGTCACCTGCTACAATTTTGGATATAATTCTATGGCCACCATTATTTAACAGTTCTAAGGTTTCTTGAAAAATGCTTACATACTCCGATTTCAGAAAATCCGTAAGCTGATGTGGTACAAATCAACTTACAATCTATTTTAAGTCTAAGTGTTCGTGTAGTATAATTCTCATTGATGCGGATCCAATCTTGAGACGTGACTATCACTGCATAGATAATTCGGTTATCCTCATCAACCATTTTTTTTAACAGCGACAATATTTTCTTTCGTAACAGCTGTAATAGGAGGTCCCGCTTCTTTTCCGTGGGTAACAGATTTACATCCATGTTGAAATTCTTTGTACCATCTATAAATTGTAGCAAACGAAGGGGCGAGATCACTAAATTTCAAACTTTGTTTGCAGTCATAAGCTCAAGCCTTTTTTAAAATCGTACAATGTCATGATGCAAAACTTCTCTGGTAATAATTCAATTTTTTCGACAATTTAAATCATTTACACTTTATAAACTGAATACTATTAACCTGATTTCGACCAGCGTAATCACATTTGACAGATAAACAAATGTGCTATTTAATAAAAATTATTTTGTTACTCATGGCTATCTAGATTTTCCAATTCTCAATAATTGCAGCTGGACCCTTGTACGTTTATTTTATTTTTAAGTTCTTGTTGTATCTTAGCACTCGCTAATAGTTATTAAATAATACTGAAACAATAAAAGGAAACACTTGGTAATGCAAATGAAATCAATTTCAAATAAAAAACCATTATACGCAATGGGATTCGAACTAAAGCGCCTGAGAACGTGAATTTAAATCCGGCCGTCTGATCCACGGGTGCATCGAGGATCTCTCCTGACTTTGCGATGCACGGCTGTATTTAACAGAATCGACTTATTATTGAAACTTTTTTACAGTTTTACGACATTACCCTGTATCTGTTGGGTCCCGTTTTCGTCAAGTGTAAAGCCTGACCTATGCGCAAATTATTACTTTTTTCTATTTTTCAGTTAACACAAAAATAAACAAAATTTAATTTTTCAAGGTGTTCACCTTGTATAGAAAATCTCTAATGTTATGAAACCAAGAAAACAGGCTAAGTAGTAGGGACCTGGAATGTCAGAAGCCTATACAGACCAGGCGCTCTACAAGAGTTAACATATAGGAAGCCCGCTGGCCAACCACAGAAATCGAAGGCCAAGGGGCAGGCCAAGAAATAGGTGGAAAGACAATGCAGGCAGAACAAAGGTTAGGAATGAGAAACGAAGAGAATGGTGAATGATAGAATAGAAAGCAAAAGGATGACAAAGAGAGAAATTATCCAACATGGATAGGAAGGTCGAACAAGAAGTAGATAAATATGTAACGCTTCGCCCAGCGTAAACGCGATTTTATAATTAAAAATTAATTCACGCATTCTCCCATGGCTTAAAGCACGTTAGAAATCGGAGCGCTGCATCTTTGGTCGCGCGAACAGCGATAAGTGACATCACCGCGGACCGACGCAGGTACACCGCCGCGCATTCGATGGAAAAATCTCCTACTCCAAGGCACTGGATTGAGCCGCTGATTACGCCTGCTAGGGATATATAAAGAAGAAGCACCGCCATTGTACGACAGACTTTTCCTGGACCTTTCTCCTCATCTAGTTCTGCTCAGGAGGGCCTTTAGGCTCTTCGAGGAAACTCCTGCCAGTTAATCCTCACCTAGACCTGCTTCTCAGGAGGGATATTAAGGCTCATAGACAAAGTTCCTGCCAGTTAGTATAAGACCCTTACTTAATATTAATACCATACCATTTACCATAGAGATTTAAAGTACAGGGTGTCATTTCCATGTTTTCACATCACCTTTTTAATTTTAAATACAATTCCTAATGTTTTTCTTGTTTATTCTAATCTGCACAAACTTTTTTTAAAATAAAGTTTGCGTAATCCAATTTCCGTTTTTGGTTCCCAGGATGTTTAATACTTCACGAAACTTTAACATAGGCAAGAACCCCAAAAATAAAATACCTTCAAAATTAGAAGAGCCTCCAGTTTGACACTTTGAAATAATTATTATGAAACTATATTGGAGTGGTTAATATCTCCAACACATCAATATTTTATACACGATGTTCATATTTCAGACGCAAATTTATAACATTTCAAATACATTAATTTATTCTCAAATATTTTTTAAAAGTACCTGGTACCCGGTCGACTACAAGATTGCTACTTGGCAATATCTGGTAGGAACACAGTATAACACTTAGGTACGCCGCGTACCGAGCTGCATCCCTACTTTATATGTCAAAATTCTGAAATTGTTATTTAAAGTATGGCAACTAGAGTTTTACAAAAACAATCATGAAAATACATTTATGTACGAGTCCATTATAACATACTGTTTATAACATAGTTTTGCGACCATAAAATAGCTCTTTATAGTACTAGTACAATAAAACTACTTTATTACTACTTAATTTTGGTTTGATCGCGATTGATGGAGTGGTCGCAGCAGAAAGTGCAAATTAGTAAAACTGGTCCAGCCCGAAAGTAATACTTCAGCAAATTGTCATACCCCAATAGTATATTAATTATTAAGAACGGTAAGAACATTTTCCGATCAAAGACAATTGTTTGGAGGAGGAGCGAAGCGACAACTCCAATTATTGTCTGTCTTATGACGTTTTGTGTACGTTAGAAATGTATTTTTCTTCAAACGTCAATAAAATGTGACATTATACCACAGAATAATATGTTGGTGGCACTGTAAGTCTATGTCAAATTCGAGGTTAGCAGGTTAGGTTTTGCGTCAGTCTGTGTCAAAACTGACGCAAAAACTAACCTGTTAACCTTGAATTTTTTCTTTCCGTTCTGTTTATCTTAGTAACCAGTAAACATAACTTACTGATTTGGCAACAAACATGGTAACTAAGTAAAATCGTTCAATCTTGCAGAAAAAGTTTTGAAACCATGATTAGAATTGAAACAACACCCCTCTCGTGGACCACACGTTATACATCCTTTCCCTTTGATCAATGTGCTTCTTCTATTTATAGAAAAAAAAGGAATCGCCTGAAAGCATACAAATACTGGGCAATCTCACACACCTCTGTTATTTGTAAGGTTATGGAAAAAATTATTGTAAAGAAACTGAAAACATTTTGTACGAGAAATGGGATATACATGGGCTTCCAACAGATATTATTTACCTTTATTTCGAGCAGGCTTCTGACTGACATGACCACCTGTTACTGAAGTTAGAACACCTCGAAATAAAGGGAAAGCTCTTGGCTCGCATAAAAGTCTTCCAATCAACATGCACCTACACATTCAGAATTGGGGATATTGCCTCAAAGCTACACTTAGTTCGTAGTGGAGTACCACAAGGCTCAGTATTTGGCCCAATACTATTCATTTTATAAACTGCTGACTTGTGTAGTTTATTCCAAGCAAACTGTCAGGTAATTCGTACTTCATAGACCTACAAGAAGCCCTCAATCATCTTTAGGAGTCGACACACAAATTGTTGTTGAATGTAAACCCCATCAAATCTGGAGTATTACACATTGGAGGAGGAAATTCTCCAAAAACGTATTCTCTACAGAATACTGCAATACCAGCAGTTGAGACCCAACAAGACCCAAGAATCACCATATCTTGCAACCTAAAGGAAAATACCCATATTAAAGAAATAACCAGAAACGCCAAGTGTTCTTTATTTAATCCAGAAAACCCTTCAAAATATCTCTAACTTCTTCTAAAAGCATTTACATCCTATGTCTCCATACTACCAGATGAATATAAATATTCTAGACAGTCCAAGAAAGAGCAACGAAACCGCCTATCGCACTCAGAAATCTTACATATGATGAGAAATTAGCAACATTAAAACTTACAACGCAATAAGAAGAAGAGACCTCATTAAAACGTTTAAAATAACCAAAGGTTTTTCTGAATCTGATACAGTATGTGCAATGTTCACACACAACTAAAATGTCCACCTCAGACGAGAAAGGAGTACAAAAAACCTGTACAAGAATGTTTCATTTAACAGAGTGGAATACCCTTCCAGATGAAATCATAACGTCACGGAATATCCCAATTTTCCTGAGAGAGCTACACTTATACATACAAGAAACTCCCACCACATAACCGGTTTAGCATTAGTATTACCTCAAATATTACACCACAGTCGTTAGCAAATGAACATATTGGAATCGCGGACGATATCAGGGTTCTGCCTGTCCGATGTACTAATAAATAAATAAATAAATGGTCCTACATATTTACACTTCATACTAATTACAGAGTATTAAAGGGAAAAGACAACAAGCTTTAATGGGTGATAATACTTGTTAATGTAACATAAAAAGTTCATATGAACATAGGTCCAGAAATGCATTTTAATGCAGCTATACAGTTCTGAGAAAGGTGATAAATAATCAAGGATTGTATTTAATTAAAATAATACAGATAACACAACTTTGGTGTAATTTAGCATATCTACGTGATTTTGTATGCTGAATTAGATCACCTTAAAAAAGTTGCTATAAGTTCAGAAGGGGTAGTTTATGCAAGGGTGGGGAGATGTTTTTTATCATAAGTTTTTACAGTCAACATTTTAGTCAATTCTGTTTAGACTTTCCTAAATAGAAAAGGCACTCCCACTCAGCAGTTGTCAAGAAAAGTGAACCATTCACCCTTGTCAGAGCTGTAGCTCCCCTAAGACGCATTTCCGGACCTATGTTCATAGGAACTTATTATGCTATTTTGATAAGTACCCACCCATATTATTCGAAAATCAGTTTTACCCTACACATATCTACATTGATTGAACCACCAAAAGCTGCGAGTATATATTGCCAAATTAAAAACTTTGGTAGGTATATATATTATCAATGCATATTAAAATATCCACAGCAACTAACCTGAATTTTAACCTATTATGAGGGCCAGCACTTTTCTTATATTGCTCTTCGAGTACTTCAGAATCGAATGTGGGGTCCCACCACGATTTGCTGGCTGCTCTCTCGAATGGAATGGGCAAAAATCTTCCCCAGCAGCCAGACTCTTGAGAGACCTGCGACAAATATGTCTGCACATGCGGGGCCAGTGATAACTGGATGTTCTCTTCATCAGTAATCACATCTGACGGCTGCTCCTGTTCCGACTTCGAGAAGCTTACGGATGACGCCCGCTTTTCACACGTCATTCTGCCGAATACCTTTTGTTGTTGGAACGGTATCAAAAATCGTGATTGTTACAGAAGTAGGTAGATGATTTGCTAAGTACACATCGTCTGTTTTCTTATCTTTCTATTTAAAGATGCTGTAACAAAATTTCACAGATAAGGGAGTGCACGAAGAAGTTGCTTCTTGTTATCTCACCAATATTCCTGCATGTGCTGCGAAGGATGCCAGTAAAATAAGGGAGCAGCATGTTTATAATCCAAATTAAACAATGCTAGGGCATGTCAACATTAATGTTTGCGCACTCTTTTCAAACGATTCGCAGCAGCAGTTCATAATTATTTTTCGCTATAAACGGGAGCCCTGGTATTTTGTGTACATTAATAAAAATTACAACACGTGTGAGCACCTAGACCGACTACGAGGCGGGCAAAACTGGCAAACCTGCCGTGTTTTGATTGACAAATGACAGACCCCTTAACCTCCCCGCACTTTTAATCACATTCTGACAGGACCGGCTTAAGGTATTTTAAAATTTCCAGGTAACAATATTCTTCCCTACAGTCATCTTTTTTTACATGACTCAGAGCAGGCTGTTACTTTTAATATATTTTACAGTGTAGTAACCTAACCTTAAAAATATCACTAACGTCACTTTTGACAGTTGTTTGAACACTGCAAAAGTTATAAGATTTTGTAAAATATGCCCTCATATGACAAAAAAAACTAAAGCTTAGTTTATTTTTAAGGTATATTTTACAAAATCTTGTAATAGCTATTTTGCATAGTGATCATGAAAGTCGTCTTTTTTAACAAAAAATCATGAAGAATGTACCACTTTTTTTTATGTGAAAAATCGCGAAAAAATTACACTTTTTTAACTATTTTATTAAAATTGTGAATTGTCAATTTGACAGTTGTAAATTCTGAAGTCTTTTTCGACTACATTTCGAGTTAAAAGAGACCACTATGCAAAAAAACTTCGTGTACAACACGTTTTGAAAGTCCTTTTTTTCATTCATTTGCAAATTGCAAATTCATGAAATAACTATGACTTTCAAAACTAGTTGTACAATAGTAATTTTTTGCATAGTGATAGTAAAAGTCGTCTTTTTTAACGAAAAATAAGTATTGAAAATTCCACGTTTTTTAACGCAAAAATCGTGAAAAAAGTACACTTTTTTAACTCTTTTATTGAAATGTCAATTTGACAGTTGTCAATTCCGAAGTCCTTTTCGACTAAATTTGGACTAATAGATCACTATGCAAAAAAAAACTACGTGTACAACACGTTTTGAAAGTCCTTTTTTTCATTCATTTGCTTGATTAATTCGGGCTTCGCCCTCGTTGTCAAACTGCAAATTCATGAAAGTCAAAGTTGTCGAAAAAAACTTTTTTGAGAAAAATTATATACAGTGCTTTCGTAAAGTGGTGGATAGATTCGTTAAAAATTCAAGGAATATCTTTTGGCAAAAACGCTGGGACCGGTCGATTTTTATTTTTATTTGCTCATTTTTTCGAATAAAATCTATACATACAGGGTAAGTAATAAAAATACTTTCTTTCTTATTCCGTAATAAAAAAGGGGGTTGCCATTTAAAAAAAAACATCGATAACGTCATACCTCCTACGGGTCACCCTGCATGTATAGAGTTCATTTTAAGAAAATGCGCAAATGAAAATAAAAACCGACGGGTCCCAACCATTTTTCTAAAAGTTATTCCTTCAATTTCTAAAGACAAAGAACAATGGCACCATATAGGGATACCAGCTTGTTACAGCATACACTGCTCTTTAAAATAAAACCGCCAGTTTATTACCACATAAAAACTACATCACGACAAAATCGTTGCCCCAACCCCGTTACGATGAGCTGTAACAAAGGCTTCCGGCTAAAACGCTCAGCAAGAAGGGCGGGTTCTTTACGACCTTAGATTAGGTAAACAATCTGGTAAACGTAATATAGGTGTTAAATATTTAGCACGAGCACGTTTGTTCGAAAACCCATCTACGTAAAAGTGGAAACAATAGACGGAGCTGAAAAGGTGTATGCAGTGCTGGATTTCAACCAGCGGGCAGCATCAGTTTTCATTTTCTCCAAAACTCTCCTGTATTCCTTACAAAGAAAACACAACACAAATACGCATGCAACAGTTGATATGCGAAATAATAATTAATAAAGTACTTACTTAAATGAACTCTATTGAGTTAATCACATGTAAAATAATTGCACAAACATGAAATCCAATAAATGGGTTAGTAACATTAAAACTACTTGATAAAATAAAGTCCAACTACTATAATGGCATCAGTAATCGTGAATTTAACAACAACAAAATTTTTACGACGGTATTCCTTGAAAGTCCATTAAAGCAAAACATGAAATCTCAAATTAGGTGCGCATCGGCGGTAGCTTAAATTACGCATGCACATCTTCCGAACAGCGTAGCACAAAAGAGGCTTAAAATTCACTATAAATAACTAGAAACAAATACCTGGTTTGTAGAATCCAGGCAAGCCAACATTGATGTCCACCGAAGTTGTCAGCAACTGGTAAAATCAACAACTGCTTGAAAGGGTGTTTGCGGAAGGCGGGAACTATGCCTCGCAATAATGGTTACCACAGCCAAGAGTTGAAACGGTAAAAATCTCCTTCGGCGGGTGAATAGGCGACAAAAACAACGTTCAACAAGCGAGATCAACACGACTTCTGGTTAAGATAGAGCTGGTACTTTTGAGAATTTGGTAATTGATCAGCAGAAGCGGTAATTGGAGGTCTCTCCGTGACTATTCCCGCGTCTCACCGCTATTATACGAAATGCAGACGTTAAACGGCGGAGGACTAGCGATGGGTTGCCCTCGATTGCGAGCTGTAGGACCGCTTCCAAAGGTAATGGTAACTGACTTTACAGGAAATCTTCTTATTGCTTGATCTTCAGGTGGCGGCGATAGGAATCTCGGAGTGCTTTAATGTCAACAAAATTAAATTCGCTGAAATTCGGCCTTCTTGAGTGCAATTAAAATATGCGCTCTAAATTCAAGCCAATACGGATAAAATATTAACGGCAGTCGGGCTAGGCGGATTACCAGGAAGTTAAATGCACTTATGGGCTGACAGAAACGCTGTCATCTCCCTAAGGGCCTATTATAGCTAATTTTATTCTACGAGACAGATACGCTGTCAGGATCAAATAAAATCCGATCGGGATCGGATGGAAGGTATCGGGAAGAATATCTCAATATTCTTAGAAGCAGGATAGGTCAGATATTCCCAAGATGTCGGACTGGCGATGTAGCTTCCTTATATACGTATCAGTCCATCCGGCGGCGATTTCCAATGGAAAGGGAAAACTTACCACAATAGCAGATTGCAGGTTGAGTAGATCTAGCGCAAGCATGTGGCAGTTCGCCAAACAATAACAATGATCAGCTCTTAACCTATTCAAAACATAGCTATGAATGTTAAAGCAAGTAATTACTTTCTGTGGAACAAATACAACTACAACGATCAGCTGTTCGTCAATTCAAAACACAGCTGGAGAATATTTATGCGAGTATATATCAACAAGCATTATATGGGGGGCATTTAGAAAATCCTAAAGAAAAGCAGGTGTGCTCACATTTCTGAGTTTTGCCACATTCAATATAAGCAGAATACATTCAAGAATGGTAGTAAAATTAGTCAAGCAACATTTTAAAATTTATTCTCGCGCATTGCTCCTTGGTGGCGTAAAGGAGGGATTTACGTTCTTCAGCTCAAACTTGGCAATTCAGTGGCGCACAAGTGTGAACATGCATACAATTAAAGGCGGCGTTACTGGATGTATTCAAGCCTTAAATGTGAATTAAACACAACGTTATATGCCTCAAATACCTGTGACGAAATTCTGGTAGCAGGTGCTGACAAACCTGAAACGTGAAGTCACGGTACCGAGAATAGACGACACACGCTTCTGTACAAATTACTTGTTTGTTGTCGACAAGGTCTAGGCATGCGGAGAACCAGGTACCTTAGACACGAACTGTTATGGTCATATAGTCAAAGTACTATTAAAAATTTTGCCAAGACTAAGGAGTTCCAACCTTAACAAAGTATCTTTCACATGCTACACATAGTAGTAACATAGGACCCACGACTTTACATCACTTTCGAATGAAGACATTGTGTGGAAGCCATCATCCACATTTTTAATTTTTTTAAACCTCACTGGGACCAGGAATCAAACTCGCGACCATTAAACTGTGCAAATTAAAAACGTTCGTGAAACTTTCGCTTTTGGGATTTGGAAAAGGTCCCACTTGAGAACAATATGATTTTATGGTATTTGGTCGTGCGTGAGTGGCTCTGCTTAAAAAATAGAAACAAAGCAAGTACGCACTGCGCATCTCACGTTTGTATTTGATATTTCGGGAGTTCTAATACTTGATTTGGCTTGTAGTCGTGGTTGTGATTTCGATATACACTTAAAACGGCAACCTTCCACGAATTATAGCACTATAAACAACTCATCACCCGCACACAAAGCTCTACCTCGGAACGCACGTAGTCGTACGTCTAGCCTCACCGGAGTTCTAGCAGCTAATTCTAAAAATGACGCACCCCACCGCGTCCCTAGATGGAGTACTTCCGGCCGTAGTGTTGTTTTATCTTTTATCCCCCAAAAACCCGCCTATGTAGTGCTAAAACGACAGGTTTCCGGCTGGAACCGCGGGAAATCCCCGAATGACATAAGTACGGGAGTTCTAAAATGGACCGCATAATCTCTCTAATGACGAAACCGGAGTTTACAAAAGAATACCTGCTACGGTCTATTCGCGGAACGGAAGTTTTAGGTAACTGTGGCAGCGCACTGAAGACGCCAGCGGTATTGTACACGGAATTTTAAAGGCACTTAACACTGTCAGCTGTAACGGTCAAGTTTTCTCCATCTCCATTTTCAAAGCAGTATGGCCCAATCATTCTAGAAGACGAAACAAGACAAAAAGAAAGAACCTAATAATCATAATAATAATAAAGGTCTTTATTAAATTATAGAAAATTATACAGAAAAAATGTTTACTAAACATAATATTGTCAAGGGGGAAGTTCAACTTGATAGAAAAACAGATCTATCCGTATTCGTTTGGACGAATTTCTGTGCTGCAACCTTCAATTGCTTCTTCTTAACAGAATCAATTAATCTTGCTCTCTTCTTGTCGAGTTACTTTGATGGCTTCTAAGATTGAGAGAAGAGCAGATCGTAACATTCAGAGTTAAAGGAAGATCGAAGGGACATCGTACAGCGAATAGAGGTTAAAGTGACCCCAAAGAAATTAATTGATAATCGAAGCCTCCTGGTCTCACCCTTTTCAAAATTCTTTAGTAACTGATCGTTTACGACTACCTCAAACCAGAAACAGAAGGACTCGCCAGGGGCCACCAACTCCAAAGGTGTAACATACGTGCTGGCAAGGCCGGACTGGATGTTTCAATCGGCCCGGGCGAGTGACCCCCCAAACCAGCCCATTTGAAAAATGACATTTGGCAAACAAACCAAATTATCAGACAAAAACAATATTTTTTTAAAATAAAATATATATCCCAAAAACAACTCAGATAATACATACAATATAAAAAACGTAATTTTACTTTTAGCAAAGTTTTTTATTGGAAAAACAAATACTTTTAACAAAGTGGTTCATTTCATAATAAAAAAAACTTTGTTAAAAATAAAATTCTTTGATTTAGGAAATAAACTTGAAAGAAAATGTGAGAAATCAAAGTTGGCCGAGGATTTTGAAATTTGGTATAGATGTTTATTCTCAACAACTTTTCTTAATAAGTTTTTGTCGTATTTGTCACATAAAGGGCACTTTACCTTACAGAAAAATGGGTGTTTTGAAAATTTCTAAGGCATACTTGATTTTTCAAAACTGAAATGATGTTAAAAATTCGCCTTTAACCAAGCAGGGCTGAACCCCAAAAAATAAAAATTTAAATCGAAAATTTTTTATCTTTTACAAGAGTCGTTTCACCTATCCGGGGACACACTGTAGATGTAAATAAGTATCAATTAAAAAAAGGAACAATAATATGGTATTAAGATGTAGTATTAAAATATCAAATTACAAGTAAGTCTCTCATGCTTTTACATTTATATGTCAGTTCAAGCAGTATATTATCATTGTCAATACACGTTAGAACGTCCTTTTCGGAAGACATTATCATAAAAGCCTCGAAATGATCTTAAGACAAGCAGCTCCTTACTCTATTTAAAATAAATTGTAATTTGGAAAATGACCTTTCACATGCAACTTGTGAAACAGAAAGAGTTAATAAATATTTATATGCTTTTTCTAGATCAGCGTATGCTTCAGCATATAAATTATATTTTTTGTATTCGCTCCCCAAACTGGTTACTTTGGAAACTGTCTAGGATCCTCATAATGGCCATTTAGAGGCCTTGTACTTAAAGTCGTCATGGCAACATTTTAGCGGACTCAAACATTAGTTGCCATGACGACTTTAAGTACAAGGCCTCTAAATGGCCATTTTGAGGATCCTAGACAGTTTCCAAAGTAACCAGTTTGGGGAGCGAAAAATACATTTTCGCTCGGCCTCCTAATATAATGCCGGGTTAATGGTAATTGAAACTTCATATTATAATGTTTGGAGAGCTAATACAAAAAAACGTTGTATGCAACACGTCCTCAAATGGCTTTAGAGGACTCATCTTCATATTACGGACTCGGCTGCGCTTCGCTCCGCCTCGCCCGGAAACATTACGACTCGTCCCCTAAAGCCTTGCTTTGAGTACTAGTTACATAAAGTACTATTTTGTAGAACATAATAGCAATAGACTATACATTTTTTGCATAATTTATGATCAGCAGTACTGTTTTCTTCTTCATCATCATCCTGTTCAGTTTGTTTTTTGGTGTATTTCTCTGGTAATGCTGATGACAACTTATTCTACTAGGAAGCAAAATCTAAAAGTTCCATTTGCAGATTATCTTCCATCACTTCAGGATAAAACTTCGTCAGCTTTCTGTAGAATATTTTTCGACAGGTTTGCAAGGAAGGGGGAACTCGAGGGGTGAAAGCATTCAAAGTCATGGTACAACTACTTGTGATTTACAAATCTGGATTCTAAGACATTGACAACTTTGTCCATAGTCACAGTAAAAACCTCTATTATAAATTTGTCAGCTTGATTTTGTGGTGCTTCGTCTTCGCAATTCTCGTTATGAAATCTCTTTTCCTTACGCATTCTCTGGACACACATCTCTGTCTTAACGACATCTAGCGGGATGTCGTTTTCAAAGAATTGCTCATCTACATTATTTATAAACTCTTCAGTATCTTCACCAATTTTATGAAATTAGCGGGAAAATGTCTTCAGTGATTGTAAAGAGTATTCGACCATGCGGTATCTTTGCAAGAAATCCATACCTGATGTTTGCAGATACTTTGAGAGAAGGGAAGTAAGCATAAAAATTCTTTTGAAGAATATTGCTGTAATAATTGTCTCATACTTCAAAAAACCATCAAGGAAATATTGTGCTTTGAATCGTACCTCTGCGTTAAAGTTCTTTGATTGTGCTATTTCATATAATGTTTAACATAACTCTACGAAGACACCGCTATTGTTGCAAAAAAATTTAAATAGCGTCTTGTCTTTGGCCCACCATCTGGTTTCTCCGATAATATTTAAAAAATTGCTTGTTGATGCTGTTTTCTACACGTTCATTCTCAAATAAGACTCCCTAACAAATAATGCTGCACATTACAGAATTGCACAATCTACATGCAAACTCCACCCCGCACCATGTCAAGATTGATAGTTCGTAGAACATTTTTGTGAGCAATCTTCCGGTCGCAGCGTTCAACCAGAGAGCATTAGTACACGATAATAAGTGGTCGTGATTAACCAGCAGACCACCGGCCCCATAGACCACCGGCCCATCGGGCTAGCGCCCGATCGCCGGGTCTGCCAGTCCGGCCCTGCCGGTGCTGGGCTGTGACCTCGAACCGGTATGCCTTGCTGCTGGGGTGGTGTTCCTTTGCTAGTCGGAACTTGCAACCTGAAACCTCTTCCAGTTCAAGACTACGTTGTAACGTCCTGTTTCAATAGCACGTTCTAGCAATTCGCATCTTCTTTCGGGCCACCTTATGTTTAAATAATGTAGAAAGGAAATTCAAGCTTATCCCACTTTAGAGATAAGGCACCTGCAAGGATTTTCTGATCGAAGCACGCTCGCTTGGCCTTTCCTAAGTAGCTAGCAAACAGTCGAATTTCCCGATTATTGAGTTTTAAGAAAGCGCCTTCGCGCGATTTGAAATTTAAGAAGCAGGCCAAGACCGCTCTTGTTTAAACAAACGAAAACCGTTAGCGGCTTTGGTAAGAATGGCTGTTCTAGTTAAATTTTGCATAGTAATTTCGATATTTAGGCCGGTTCCCATGCGGCTTTCTTAAGGTTATTCTACAGTTACTCAAAGAATAACTGGGTCTCCCATTTTTTGCTTCGACGTGCAAGCTGGTTGGAAATTCCAGAATGCCATAGGCCGCCTTAAAAATTTAAACTGAAACTTGTTCAGTTACTCATTTTTTCTACAGCCATGATTTTAAACTGTTTCCAAGGGTCATATGCGGCGTGCTTTATGTTGTCTATAAAACACGCCATTCCATTTAAAGCACGGAGTACTTTAAGAGTTTATAAAACCTTATTTGTGAAGATTAAAAGTACAGTTATTATATCGTACCGATTTGTATGCGGAGCCCCGACTGCCCGATTGGAGAGGGGCGGAGCCCGATAGTCCCCTTGGAGAGGGGCGGAGCCCCAAGGGCACCCTTGGAGAGGGGTGGAGCTCCAAGAGCCTCCTTGGAGAGGGGCCGAGCCCTGAGGGCCCCCTTGGAGAGGGGCCGAGCCCCGAGGGCCCTCTTGGAGAGGGGCGGAACCCGATGCCCCCCTTGTAGAGGGGCGGAACCCGAGGGCACCCTTGGAGAGGGGTGGAGCTCCAAGAGCCCCCTTGGAGAGGGGCCGAGTCCCGAGGGCCCCCTTGGAGAGGAGCGGAGTCCCGAGGGTCCCCTTGGAGAGGAGTGGAGCCCCGAGGGCCGCTTTGGAGAGGGGCGAAGCCCCGACGGCATTTAAGCTAACAAACTCCTCGGCTGTAGAAAAAATATTGAAGCCAACTCGTGTTTTACAGTTTAAAACACTAGTTGCCTTAATAGCTATTAATCAATCAATTTATAACGCTAAATGCGTGAGTGATTAATCGATTCCAAATTGCTGAAATACGTATGTGCCCAAAACTCACTTCCGCCGCGTCCTTTGGACGTTGTGTCCAAGTGTCAAAAGTGCGATACTCACAAGTGGAGATCCTGAATTGTAACCCCGAGCTATTAATTAGCATACTTTGTGACTAAAATACTTGGAAGTTGATTCCTATTTATGGTTTATTTATTTGTTAAGCAATTGCCCTACAAATCTTAAATTGCTGTCACTTCAGCCTTCATGGCTTATGTATATAATTCATATGTTACTGCGATTATTTAGATTTGATTAAATGGCCCTATTGCTGATAATATTTTTGTGTTCTTTCCGCAACTCTTTCACCTGTACAATTTATATAGGTATGCAGCGAAGCACTAAAGGTAGGCTAGAGTTGTTTTTATGTTGTGAGTAACGACAACTCGCCCAAATTTTCATAATTTTACTGTTTAATTTTAAAGCCTAAATCATTTTCTTACATAGTCCTTACACCACGCCATATTCTACGGAGAGTTTATGAGCTAGCCTAAGTCGTGTCCAGCCTTCGTCTAAGGGAGCGGTACAACGTTGTCTACAAGTCGTGCTCGAATTCCATACCTTAGTACATGTGTGCCAAACATAGAAAAACATAGAGGATAAAAGACGCACCCAATGTCGCCAGGTATCCTCATTACGATAAACTGCAGTATAAGGTCTTGCTTAATGGGCATGCTCAAAAATCAAACTTACGCGCATGCACAGTAGATTTCCTACATAAATGTGATACGCGCTTTCAGAGTAATGAATTGACCCTGACATTTGTTATGAGGCATTCAACTAAAAAAACGACCAAAGGCTGCAACAAACCTCAACAAGCTTGAACGACACACAGCATCTTTAAACCACTTCAGACTGTCGGCGTGTTATTGTGATCCATAACAGGGTCAGGGTTAATTCAATGCTGGCATGTTTGTGCTAAAATGACGTCGCAGCATTACAACACAAACACTAGCGCCACAACGCATTGTTGGTGGATTATTTGTAATCACTGCTTTTTCACGTTGTCGTAAATACAAATAACCCTGAGCGACAGCAACAACCAATCAGAAGGTTGACCAGTGGTGAATCTAGGGGGTGGCCCGGGGGGGGGGGGGGAAATTCCGCCCCGGACAGGACAGATTCCATCCCGGAAACATTACCACATGATATTCAGGTTTTTTTAATATGTAAAAGAATGGATGGATTGTGCTGAAATAAGTATAATACCATATAAATCTGCTTTATTCCTGTAAATTGAGTAATCACTATGTATCTTTGTATTTTAATTTAAAAAATACCCCCCCAGAACTTTCATTTTCCCCCCCGGAGGAAACGGTCTGAATTCAACACTGAGGTTGACTGCCGGACATGCGTAGGAGGTAATACCTAATACTAAAATTGTACTCCTCGTTACTTGATGTAGAATCTCCACGCCGTTCACCAAGTGATTCACCATTATACCAAAATTGAGACTTCAAAAGCAGTATCAAAAGTCCCAAATCAATTACCAAATGTTAAAATATCGCAAAAATAAAGCCGTAGAATGGTGCAAATCAAACTAAAACATTAACGTTTAAAGAATTGCAATAGCCTATCAATTGTCTACCAAACCTATAGAATCCCTAAGAATCACGAGAATGTAACCAAAAATCAAATTAATTTTCACCAGCGCATTTTATTGGGCGCAGTCACAAACAAATTCATTGTTCCTGCTCAACAGTTGATGTATTGGACTATCCATGTAGGCTAGAGTTTGTAAAAACTTAGCATGAACTTGTCACACTACCTACAATAGTTGCCGCACTCCGCTAACATCCTTTGGTGGGGGCATTTTTAAAATCACCGCAAGTCTTTTAGGGCAATTTCCGCACCACTACGGACTATAACGTGTCTTAAGAATGTAATTGTTGTACATTGGTTTTTATTCAATTTTATGTCTTTATCTTGACATGTAGCATTTCTTCAATCTGGTATCATATTCCTCATGTGCACTCAGTGGCGGCTCGTGATAATTGTATTTGGGGAGCTCTTAATTTTGAACAATTACTAAGCAAAAAATTATAATTAATGACTCACCTACATTCCGGCAATGTTTTAATCCAAATAATTTTTATTTTAATAATCCAAAAGGAAACATATACACAGAATAAAAATTATTCAAACACGTGAGAAAATGTACATAAGTGTTAAAAAATATAAGTAACTAGCTTTCTACGCCGTTTTAAATTAAAATGAACTCACAGCGCAAAAAATAAAAATGTTTAAACCTCTATCCCTTTTTACTTTTTTCCCCTTGTTACCCGTCTAGGGGTTCTTAAGTTATTGAATAGCCATTAATAAACATTAAAAATTAAATTGGTTGAATAATTAGATGGCCTTCTACAGTTTTGCGCGTGTCGGTAAGTCAGGTGTGTTTTGTGAACGGCAGCGCTGCTTCTCATAGTTCTGCAAGCAGTTATACCAATAAGAACTAATTTATTGCCAAAACAGTGCTAGGAGCTAAAATATGTTTGTAAATAAGCCCGCCAGTTTACTACGTGCGGGGCTATAGCGCAGTTTGTCTTCGGAGCACATTGAAACTGCTGACTTCGATTCTGCTGCATCTTAAAACCACTTTTTGGCCAATGATCAATTTTTCCGCATTTATTACATACCTTTGTTATTAATCGAAGAATCAATAAAAGCGTACCGCGGGGTCAATACACATCTTCCACACTGAGTTTCCGTTAGAGTGATTCCTGATTCATTTTTCTTGTTCTTATATCACTATTTTGTTTATGTGTCAAATGTTTAGGTTTGGTTTCCCAACGAATATAATTCACACCAGTCGTATCCTGACTGCTTAACTAATAGGGGTTATTTGTATGTACTGGAGCACTAGCTCGTATAACTGCTTATTACTTTTTTAAAGACTCGACTAGTAGAACTCTTGTTGTGCTGTCATCTTGTAACGCAATGAGGTCGTTTATTCTTATTTCTCCCCGTTACATTTCTATGTCCCTTGGATTCTAAGTTTACAACTCAAAATAATTCTTCAAAATAATTGTCAAAATACAATATACCTGTACAGCATGCAATTAATATTCCTAAATTTTGTAAGCAAATTTTCTTAGCCTGGCTGCAGCCCACCGGACTCGGGAAGGTTCCGCATCTGTCAGCAGTGTTGTCCGACTGAACCTCGTCTGAAATGGACCCAAGATGACCGTTTTTGTACTGATATTGGAACAGAATTTACTTGTGCCTGAACTTGCTGTCGTATGGGTTTATTCATAGAAAAAAGAAACGGCTTATTTGTGAGTTTATAGAGGTGGTTAATTATCCCGAGAATCACAGCAGCACTGAATTACTCACGTTTGTACGCCTTCGTAAGCTGGACGTTTGCAGATTGCTTTTGAATTATAACAAATCGTACGAGCTTTGGGCTTGGACTCCTTGAATTTTATTGAGGGCTGTTGCTCTCGCTTTTCAGGCAGATAGTACGTATATGGGACCCTGCGGGGAAGCTGGATACGTATTCTAGACTAGTTCTACGGTGGAACCTGAGAGTTATTACCAATGTTGTCAGGTGTTATCAATACATACAATAAGAATTAATTATTATTTCTACTTATTTAGAAAATGTGTTAAGTAGGATACATTCGATACGATGACATCATCTTTAATTTAAATTGCAAAACAGGTAAAATACCGACTGTTGCATTCTACTCATTACTTAAGTTTATAATCTATATATAACGATAAAAATAGCTATTTGTGCAACAAGTGCTAAAAGTGGATGTTTATGTACGAGACATAAAAATTATGAAACGAACCAAAGGCTGAGTTTCATAACATGTCTCGTGTATAAACACTTTTAGCACTAGTTTGCACACAGTATTTTTTCTACGGTCTTAAATTTACTGTTATTAATCCATAAATATCGAATTAACAAAGGTTTGTATTTATGACAGTTATAATTTACGTCATAGTAAATAGATGGCCTTGACGAGCTAGTGACTGTTTCGGCAGCCGATAGCTGTCAAAGTTAGTTATCAAAGGTAATTAATTATAAATGTACACATTTTACGTTATTCGTTACATAATGCTTTAATTATTTAAAAAACAGTTTACCTCTAACGAAAGAAGTAACTAGAATAACTTTACAACCTCACTTCCAGTTCGAAATTCTAAATTCAACAACAGCTGTTTACTTTATAACACATGTGCTAAAAGTAAACAGCCGATTTCACTTTTAAGACGCTGAATTATAAAACGTCATTTTTAGTGAAAAAACTAGCGCTAAAAGGCCTACTTTGAGTAGTGGTCGTAGAAAAATGCTTTTATCTACGACCACTACTAAGAGCAGGGCCGGCGTTACACTTTTAGCCCGAGTGGGTAGTAAGGTGGGGGGAGGGGGGGTGAGTTCCAAGTGATTTTTCACAGTACACTCATCTGAAAGTTTAATTTATTTTTTGCTTTCGTTTAAAGATACAAACAAATCATTTTCGTAGGGCGAAACAAGACATTCGTTTTCTATTATGAACAATAAATTCATCCATTAAAAGTTTCTAAATCGAGCACATCAACTGAATCCGGGTAGGAATGCAAAATAGCAACGTGGTTTAGCCGATTCTGTGCCATAGCCGATCTTAAATAATTGTTTATTCGACGCAAAACTGAAAAACTTCTTTCATTAGAACTAGAAGATCTCGGTATTGTTATTATTAATCTCAGAAAACGCATGGATTCGGGAACGATTTTCATATAATGTTCATTTTCCCTGAGAAAGGATCCACCCCCAACTTCAAATTTTAGGTTTTGTTCGAAAGTTTCGAGTGGGTAATTACCCACACGGATATTTTCGAGTGGGTAGTACTACCCATACTACCCACGTCAACCGCCGGCCCGGACTAAGAGTAGTCCTTTTAGCACTAGCTTGTTTCACTAAAAGTGACGTTTTATAGTTTAGCGTGGTTAAAAAAATCAGCTGTTTACTTTAAGCTCGTCTGTAGTATAAAGCGAAGTGAGGTTATAAAACTACAATTTCGAACTGGAAGTGAAGTTGTAAAGTTATTCTAGTTACTTCTTGCGTTACAGGTAATGTGTTTTTGAAATAATTAAAGCGTTATGTAATAAATACAGTCAGATGTGGAGTATTAATAACCTTTCGCAACAGACCTTACCAGTACTGGCTTCGCAAACATTCGCCCGCGCGCCAAGGCTTACTGTTTATTATGACATAAATTAGAAGCGTCGTAGATGCAAACCTATGTTAAATCGATATTTATGGATTAATAACGGTAAAATTAAGGTCGTAGATAAAATATTGTATGCAACTCGTGCTAAAAGTCGTTTATGCATAAACGTCAACTTTTAGCACTTGTTGCATAAATAGCTATTATTTGTTAAACGTCTATCATAATATATACGTATTTATTTTAATTTGCGTTTTTTAAATCAAAATTGCTTTAAAAACAGTAAAAACGTAATTGAAAACATAACATTCAGGACATATTAACACAAGGCAAGCTAAAATGGCTAAAATTGGTCTTGTGAAGTAATTATTTTTTAATAGAAAGATACTCTCAAAAAACATCGTAGCTTTAAAATATCTGAAACCGACTTTAAAGCAAAAAAATAGAGATCATGATTTTTGTCACAAATCTCACGATTTCAACATTTTTCTAGTGCAGATTTTTATTTCGACCTGGCAACACTGGTTCTTACGAGCGATGATTGTATACGGGTAACGTTCAAGAAGATACGTATCTAGTGCACCGAGACGACACCTACGAGGCACGGAGGGGTCGGGAAAATGTAGTTAGTGCACCGAGTCGGGGTCACATAAACCCTAAGGGCTGTCACAGGGTTTTCGTAACGTCGACTCCGTACTGAAATATTGGAAAAATATAACTAGTTCACAGAGATGGCGTCACCTAGATCTTACGGGAAGATTCGGGCTGTGATTAGGCACGTCACTGAGCCAGCTCCATTTTCGTGCTTTATATGGTTTTGGGCATTTCCATATCTAGAAAACTAGCTGGAAAAGAACAGTGGAAAAAGTCATAACTGCGTCGTAAATGCGAGGTGCAACGCACAAAAGACTGGTATCTGAATAAAATGTAACAAAATGGCGATATGCAAATTATAAATAATTCAATTTATTTGCCCGAAAAATGTGCACAGTAGCAAACGTTACAATCTTGTGACGTTTACTTCCCTGAAACTTGCATTAGAAATGTGTTAAACACATATTTCAATTTGCACTATCTCCGACACTAGTTATCTTCTTCCACGAAACGAATAAAATTACTCGACAAAGAGAATCCCAACGATAACATCGCTATTACTTAACTCAATCGAACAAAACAATAACTAATCGCCGTTTTTACGTGACAAATAGGTGGCAAAATTGTAAGAGCAATTAGAGGTACAGACATTAAAATAATGCTTAATAAAACACGAGGTTATTGCATTCTTATATCGCAAGCGAAAATAACGTCAAATAGGTGGTACACCTTTCATACTTTGGAATCCGCAAAATTACTATAATTATAGTGAATTTCCGCCACAAAATCATCTGTTCTCCACAAGAGGTTACATGAAGCCATCTGGTGGCAACAAGATTGAGCGAATCCCACCAGGTGATCTAGGGAAGCCAGTAAAGCACGAATTCGCGTACCTCCCGCCCCTGTTTGCCCCATTTTGGTTTCTACAGCTGAGCGAAGTAGAAGGAGGTCATGAACGAGTATAAGAGAGCGATGCCCAGTCAGTCTTTTATTTCTTCCCTTTTAGACATGAATCGAGCTTCAACCGGAGCAGTCTTTAGCCCTAAAGGTCTCCCAACAGCTTCGCTTAATCCTACTAAGCGAGCAGCCATCTGTTCAGAACCCGAGAACGCCAACCTCCAGCATAGCTAGCTCTTGGGGCGATCACGTGAGTTGTTTCATCCCGCACAACGAGCTCGTGTAAGAGAAGCTCCAACTACAGCTTCTCCCCGAGAAATAAATCTGCCTGAGAACATCTGCTTAATCAGATCCTTTCCGATAACGCTAACGTCTACAATCGAGCGCGTCAGAATTAACCTGTGACTCGTTTAAACGCTTTCCTGAACCCTTTAGTTATTCAAATTGCCTTTTGCTTATTATTGTAGGACAAAAATTCCTTCCGATAAAGCTAACGTCTAAAGTTAACCACTCATCACTTGTTGGTAGAAATACTAATTTTCGAGTTAGACTGTACATACAATGGCGTCACTTGGGAAATTGCTAATTTGAATCTTGTCTGTAAATGTTGAATTTCCGATTTCATCATGAACCGGCACGAGTAACAATGTATTTCTTTAAATTACCCAGTATGTGTATTATTGCGTTCTTTCTTTGATACTGTAATGCAATTTGCAGAAAGGTTTTACAATAAACAAACCCAGGCTTAGCGAGTATTATAAAAAAACCGAACGCCAACATAAGTTCCAAATTGGAGAAAAACCGAGAAGCACATCTCCTGGATAATCTAAGCGGATTCCATTTTGTAGTTTGGAAAATTCGCAGTTGCAAACGTGTAAACTACGTGGCGTCTTTCGTACATTAATTAAGATGTATTTAAAACACCCACAATTCTGTCGCAGTTGAACCCGCCTAATTCTCGACTGCAACTAACTGGAACACATCATTTTTGCAGGATTAAGTAGTTTTGTGGGCCTTACCGTTTGGGACAAACTGGCTTCTTTCGTGAGGACTCTTTTATTTTCGTTTCTATTAAATAAAAGAATGTTAAAATATTTTTGTCTTTCGCGCCTAAATGTCCTATAAGGTAAGCTACCCGTTGCTTTGGTTTGCAGTGCACTAATTCTATTTGTCGTTTGTACCGCGTGAACTGTGTTTTCCACACTTCCTAATCTTCCGCTTCAAAGAGGAATTCCATTGGAGGAACTATTGCTGCTGTAGCTGAATCAATTGTGTTATTAATCTTTATTGCTCGAGTATTGCGCTTGATACAGCTCTGCGCTAGTAGAAATGATGTAAAATTACACGCACACACTGTTAGGTTTATGCACGATTCATGTGTTCTAACGAGAAAATTTACAGTAAACACGCCGTGTTACCGTCATATTTTACGTTATACATTTCAGCAAAATATACAAGTCAACCGAAAATAAAATAACTGATGACATAATGAAAGTTAACGACCAACTTAAACCACAAATCACTGTAGTTTATCACGGGGAATAGTTCCAGCCTTCCCAAAGTACTAATCCCTTATCTTTATCTGCTAGACGTCCCTATACTTCCTGTTCCAGACAAAGCAAAAGATACTCGGTTAGTCAAAATAAATATTTGTTTGTTATCAGCAAGCGGACTACCAGGTAATTCTATCTTCCTCCACTAAGCGAATAAAAATTACTTGACAAAGAGAATCCATAGGTACCACAACATGAATCGACCAGGAATTCTGCCCATATTTGTTTAGATGTTGTAAATTACCAATACTACCAATACCTATATTACGTTGAAGATTACTGGTGAATTTGTAATTGTAATTAGAGGTATACAAATTAAAGTAATGCTTAATAAAGACAAGATTATTGTTTCTTACAGCTTACTTCGACAGCGAAATAAAGTCAAATAAGCACTACAGCTTCCATAATCCCTGAAATTTCTGTAATTTTAAGAAATCTATAAATAAGGAAATTCTCAATAAATTGAAATCTAAAAATACCCTGCTATCAGCGTCACTCGTCTATCCATCAACGACAAGTGTTACTGTATAACGCCCCAAATTGGCACTTTTTGCCATTACGCGGTAGCTCTTTCAGCGCTTTCGTAAATCTTTTCAAGTATAGCTGACTGTCTCCTTTGACGTAGGCTCCTTCAAGCGATTGTGAGAGGAGCTGTTGCCTAGGTTTATTTTGGAAAAATTCGAAAATTATTATCAATTGCTACCTCGTTGTTGTTAGGCCCATGGGTGTTTAATTGATGGCACAGCACTTCTTCCTGGCAAAAGAGAAGTCTTCAACGTGCCACTATCGAAAACGGTTAGATGCAGGCTGTAAAACCACGATTTAATAACGACGATTTTAATTTAATCCCATCGAATATGGGACACCTATACAATAATTATTGTTTGTTTAGGTAATATACTAATCTAGTTAGCTTCTATGATGCCCAACAAAACCTTATTTTTTCAAAATGCGTTACTCTTTAATTAATTAGCTTTTTTCGCTGTTCGATTCCTGCGCAAAAGAGTTCAACTCATTTAATTACAATTTGAATCCCGCCTACTATTTAAACTAAGTATTGTGTATTAAAAACACCCCTTACTATTATAAATTCATGAAAAGTGACTTCTGACTTTCTCTTGTCATCTGATTTTTATTATATATCAACAGTAATGTAACTTCGAATTCGAACCCATCTTAATGTGATTATTACATTTAATTTAAACTATATTATTGACTTTCATGTTCATTTGTATTTGGAATTTCGCCTTATTAATTATTCATTAGCAACGTATTCTATTGTTTATTTAATTCAGTTTGCTGTAGCTTATGAATATTAAATTCGTTAAAGCCTTGCTAATTAACTTTACATCAAGTGTTTTCTTTCTTCTGATATACTGATACACACTCGATCTTTTTAGAGTTTAGGTTCGCCTAATGTAAAAGTTTGTTTACATTGCTAGTTAGATTGAGTTTATTGTTGTCAGCGATAACATCTGGCTTCCATTTCGTTTTTGTTTTATAGCTACCTATATCGCAAATAAAAGCCACTAATCTAATCCTTATTTACGACCACATAATCGCCGAGGATTTGAAATAGTCTGGAGAGTCTAAAAGTTGTATAGGGCTGACACCAGAAGCCAATACCAATCTGCGCAGTTATACTAGACAAATTTGACAATGCTGAAGAAATATACAAACTTAATGATATGTTACATTTTAAAATTAAGGTTGAACAAAGATGAAAAACTGGAGTTTTACCGCATTCGGTGCTAGAATTCATGTAGATTAAGTCAAAGACGTGTAATTAGTGTATGTTTTCAATGTATGCCTTCGATATGGTTGTTTTCCAAAACAGTGTAAATATGGAAAAGTTTTACTATTTCATAAGCCAGATAAGAAGACTTCCAAAGTTTCAAGTTACCGATCAATAAGAGTATTACCGAATAACACCAAAATTATCGAAAAAGTCATAAAGAAAAGACCATCAGTATTTGCCAATTGTATGAACTTTATACCAAAATTTCAATGCCTCAGTTAAATCGTATTACTGAATGCATTAGAACCCAATTAAACACAAAGAAGTACTGCATGCATCTTCAATGATGTTAAGCAAATGTTTGGCACAGCGCAAGGAAATAGTGTTCAAACTAATAAAAAATTACACGCTGAGCTACCGTGTGCACATCATGTATACTTTTTCTTCTAAATCGTTATTTCTAAACAACCATAAACAATGCAAATTAAACCAATAGCAGCAGGTGTAGCACACGGTTTTATACTGGGACCACTTATATTTAATATATTCGTACACGACATATCTAAATTGCACTTGCCATGTTTGTAGATGATGTAACGCTTCCTGGTATAATTATTTAATATTAGCATTAATTGATTGTACCCTTATAAATGGAAGTTTCTGACTGGGCTTAGGTTCGATTTATTTATACCTTGACCGATTTAAAGAATATCAAATAACAAAAATTACATTTATTCAACACTATGTACATTTGGAAAATAATAAAATAAATCATACTCATAACTATGTACAAAGACAATTATATTTGACGTAAATCTTCTGTATATTATCCGTGCAGGTAGACGTCCGGGTCACCTTCTGGTAAGCTCCGGTGATAGCTCCGACCTTGTGCGAGGGGTCAAATTGTTTCGCCCCCTTATCGGCTTCGAAGAGCGTGCCAAGGTGAATTTTTAAGATGAACAAATAAATTCTTACAGTGTAAGTACGTAGTTTTCTTACGCCAGAAGGAATCGTCCATTTTGCCGTGAAATTCAGCCAGAATCGAAAAGATTTGAAAACAACGCACTCAGATGAACGTTATTTTTAATTAAGACTTTAGATGAGCTTTAGCACTTTGAATGAGTCCGAAATATCGCACTTCGATATTCAGGTGTGTGTGATTTTAAACCACGCAGATACAGGGTCATTGGGGACCTTGGGAATGGTAAATTATTCAAATCAGCGTACTCCGTTGCTCAGTCGTATGCCAATTGAATTTAAGCGGATGTTGGGATCTCGAGAAAGTTAAATTATTCAAATTAGAGTACTCCGTTCCTCAGTCGTACGCTATTTGAAATTAAACGGTCATTGGAAACCTCGGAAATGGTAAATTATTTAAATCAGCGTACTCCGTTACTCAGTCGTATGCTAATTTGAAATTAAGCGAACATTGGGACCTCGGAGAAAGTTAAATTATTCAAATCAGCGTACTCCGTTACTCAGTCGTATGCTAATTTGAAATTAAGCGAACATTGAAACCTCGGTGAAACTGGTTCGAGATTTACTCGAATATTTCTGGAACCCCAGTTCGGCGGAGAGCGGAGCTCTCGCCTGCTGCAGGTCAGGCGGGGTACTGGGGTGATTCTCGGAAAATTCTCCAGCTGCGGCCGGCGAGAAATTTCATTTTATACGTTGTCGTCGCTCCTTTGGGCATCACGGCGGTAGGGGAAAATGCGCACTGGACGATCTGTTGTTTCACCGGCGCAGAACGACGAACCCGCAGTCTCGCACGTACTGGAATCTTTCTATTGTTGCAAAATGCGAAATTTTAAATGCCCATAATATTTGATTATGGGAGTTTAATATTAGCCGTTCTCGGGATCGGACGTTCGTGTACTGGGCGGATAAAATCGTTCTGTGAAAAGTGCCCGGCTGTTTAAATTTGATAATACCGTATCACATCGACACACAAAGTAGCAATTCCTTTAACCGATATCCTTTGTTTCCCGGCTTGCCGGGGAACGACATTTTAATATTTGTATTGCAAAACCTTATAGTAACAATGGAAAACTTACTTAATCTAACTCCCAGCCACAGGAATTTAAAAGAATCCTCAATTAATAATGAACATACTGCCAAGCCATCCTACACAACTGTTACAAAAAAGGCCCCCACAATAACTTACCCTCGCAAAGATCAGGCAATAGTTTTGGAAGCAATAAATGGCATACAGCTTAAAGATTACATTTACACGGTTGGAAAACTAGTACAACCAAAAATATTCTATCAGCCTCAAGGTTATCAAATGGGCGCATTTGTGTGTATTTGAATTCTAAAGAACTTGCAGACGATTTTATAAATAATCATCGTACATTAAAAATATTAGATACAGTGTAGGATGCAGAAAACTAATAACCACAACTAAAAAACTAATCATCTCTAATATTTGCCCACCAATAACTAACGAATACTTGGAAAATCTGCACAGAGATAAAGGAATCAAAATAGGTTCACCAGTGTACTTCATAAGAGCAGGGTTAACTGATGCGGAATACTCGCACATTTTGAGTTTCCTCAGCTTTATTTATATAGTACCTGAAGAAAATAATCCCATTCCTAATTCATTATTGATCAACTTCAATGGAGATGAAGATCGTATCTTTTTACAAATAGATGAAATGAAATGTTTCAAATGTCAGCAGATCGGACATAACTCGCTAAATTGTAAGTCACCACTGCAACTAAGCATAATGACAAGTAATGCAAACAAACATCCTCTGCAAAGTACAAGTGCCGAATCAACACCTATCACGCAAGATAGAAACAACGAAACCACTCCTATGGAGCAGAGTAAAGACAGTCAAAATCAAATACACACGCGGGTAGAGCCAGTCACTATTAATATCCCCGTTAAGCGGAAAAAATCGAAGAAAACAAAGACGGAAGAAGAAAATCAACTAACCTGGAAAGATATTTTACAACCAATCCAACAGAAGCTACTGAATGAACCCACTCAGTATAAGTTTAATTACGATGAATTCAAAAGTTTTTTTGATAAAGTAAGCAAATCTGAAAATCCACTGGAAACCGCTAAAACATTTTCAGATGACGTCGACGATCTTGTAACAACTCTGAAAGATTTATATAGTCTTCTTAGACACCACAGGGCAAAGTACAGGTTTACTAGAATTATATCAAACATCAGAAAGATACAATATAAAGAAAACTTTCCCGACGATTACATGACCAGCACATCGACTACCTCACGCAAAGAAGATCCTAACATTACAGACTAAGATACATGACTAAAATAATCCAATTCAATTGCAACGGATTTTATAGGCACCTACCAGAAATTCAGTTACTTATATCTAATTATCAACCTAATTTAATATGTTTACAAGAGACGCATTTCAAACCAACAATTTTGGGGGCATTAAAAGGTTTCAACACTTATAGTATGTCGGCAAAACTATCACCATGCAAGTGGTGGAGTAACTATACATGTTAAAGAAGATGTCCATTCACAAAACTTTCCCATAAACACAACTTTAGAAGCAATTGCAGTACAAGTGTTTCTACCGAAAAAAATAACAATTTGCAACGTCTACCTGCCACCAGATAGTGCAATTGAATTAAAAGAGTTAGAAGATCTACTAGCACAGCTGCCTAAATTATATATTTTAGTTGTGGAGATTTTAACGCTCACAATACTATTTGGGGAAGTAAAATCACTGAGCGAAGGGGAAGAATCCTTGAGAAGATGCTGGATATAGACACAGTTTCCTTACTAAACGATGGTAGTTATACGCATTGGTGTAGCAGATCCAACAGTTTCTCAGCTATTGATTTATCCATTTGCCATCCAAGACTACAACCAGATCTTCAGCGGGAAGTGATAAAGGACCTACATGGAAGTAATCACTTCCCAATTGTTATAAGCACTGCCTAACTTTGTTACCTATCCTGAGAAATGGAACATGACAAAGGCGAACTGGAACCATTTCGAAGAATACCTTCTAACACACGGCTTAACTTTTTCTAAAAACACGAGCATCGATTTATCAACGAATGATATCACAGCAGCTTCGATAATAAATGCCGCAAAGGTGTCTATACCTGTTAAACAGAATATAAATTCTTCATGGAGGAAGGTGCCATGGTGGAATAATGCTTGCAAGGTAGCTATAAGAAATAAAAAAAGAGCTTTTAACAGATATCGCCGAGAACCTAATATAGACAACCTAGTACAATTAAAAAAATTGATAGCCAAAGCCAGGATAACCATCACAAATTGCAAAACAGAATCATGGAAACATTACATTGATTCCATAAGTGCTTCCACAACCAACAAAGAAATGTGGGAAAAAATTTAAAAAATCTCAGGAAAAGAAAATAGATTCAGAATACCTGCACTAAACATTGGTAAATAGCATAAGTACCGAACACCGTCAGATAGTAAATCACTTATGTGACACATTCGCTAATATTTCAAGTACATCAAATTACAAGGATAATTTTCAAGAATATAAACAGCAACTTGAAGCTCAAAAAATTACTATCCCACCTGGTGACAACGAATCATACAACAGAGTTTAACATGAAGGAATTGAATCATGCGCTAGCCCAGTGCAATGATAGCAGTCCCGGGCCCGATACAATTAATTACAAAATACTACAACACTTGCCTAATCCATCCAAAGTCATCCTGTTGAGATTTTATAACCATATATGGGTATCTAAACAATGTCCTCGTTCCTGGAAAACATCCATTGTGTTTCCACTGTTGAAACAACGTAAAGAAAAGCTTCTTCCCGAAAACTACCGTCCTATTTCCCTCACAAGTACCGTATGTAAAATATTAGAACGCATGGTAAGCAACCGTTTACGGTGGTAGACTTGTATTATTTAGAGAAGAGCATGTCACGTGATCGGGGCAGTCTACTAAAACGCGTTTAGACGGGTAACTTGCTGACTTACGAGAGTTTGGACCGCTCTATTATCATTCCATTATCAGACGCGGCAATGTATTTGTTATTTGACCCCAAGCAAACCTGTGTTTGACCTGCCCGAACGTGTTTTAGTAAACTGCCCTGATCACATGACATGCTCTTCTCTAAATAATACAAGTCTACCTTGAAACGCAGAAATGCATATCACCTCTCCAGAGCGGATTCCGACAAGGTAGATCAACCTTAGACAATATTGCACACTTGGAAGTCTACATAAAAAATGGATTGGTCATTAAAGAAGACACTGTTGCAATATTATTGGACATTCACAAGGCCTATGACACTGTATCGGCAAGAAAGGTCGTTCTAACTCTTCTTAATTGGGGATTACGAGGAGAAATAGTTCACTTTATATTAAACTTTCTTACAGATAGAAAGTTTTCCGTGAGGATAGGTAGTACAGACTCTGTAATAAAAGAACAAGAAAATGGCACTCTTCAGGGGTCCTTGTTTAGTGTACTTCTATTTACTATTGCTATAAACGACATTACCACCAATGTAAAAACTCCTGTGAGATGTCTCCAGTATGCAGATGATTTAGTCATATACTGTACAGACCAAGACATTAAAATATACAACAACAGCTACAGATAGCACTAAACCAACTACAGAAATGGAGTGAACTGAAAGGCTTTAAATTTTCAACCCAAAAAACAAGATGTCTTCAATTTTCGAATAAGCGAACACCAGAAAATCCGGATCTGCAACTAAATGGCCAACAACTGCAGTATACAGAAGAGTTCCGTTACCTAGGAATTATCTTTGACAGGAAGTTAAATTGGGTATCGCATATTCAAGATCTTAGAAACAGATGTAGAAAATCATTGGATCTTATGAAAACGGTTTCCTGTAATAACGGGCATGGAAATCAGGATGTTGTCCTGAAGATGTTCGACGCCTTGATTAGATCTAAACTCGAATACTGTAGTTGTATTATCGGTGATGCAAACCCGAATTTACTTAAAACTCTAAATACAGTATATAATAATGGTCTAAGAATTGCATAGCGGGCCCATCGAACAAGCCCAGTACTGAGCATCTACAGTATCACCGGCCATCCTCCTCCCGACAGAAGAAGAAACAAACAACTATTGAACTATGTTACATCAGTTTTCGCAAATAAAGACCATTTAAACTACCAAATAACGATCAACCCGCAATACCAGAATGCTTACAATAAAAAACCGAAATTTATTCCTCCCTTTAATGTCCGTGCAAAAAAATCCCTAGATAATATCCACCAAAACGTGAATCTTTATTCAAACCAACGGTTAAGAACCCCTTGGACAATCCTAACTCCCGACATATATTTGGACCTAGCCAAATTCCCTAAACACAACACACCTAGAATACAATACAAGACATTGTTAGCTGAGATACTCTCACGATTTCTCGATTACCTTCCAATATATACCTATACAGACGGATCAAAAACAGATACCGGTATTGGGTGTGCAATTGTGTGTGCGAACTTTCAAAAAACCTTTAAACTTAGCAACTACTCGTCAGTGTTTAGTGCAGAACTATACGCGATTAACAAGGCACTTGATTTTATAAAAACCACTGACCAACTAAAGTTCGTGATACTCTCCGATTCTTTAAGTGCAGTGCTACCCTGAAAGAACTATATTCTAGTAATCCATACGTACAAAAAATACACGATGTGCTGTTCGAGATACAAAACAAAAACTATATAAAGTTCATCTGGATACCTTCACATATAGGCATAATTGGGAATCAAATGGCTGACACAAAGGTTAAAGAAGCTACCACAAACATAGTACTAGATGATCCGACAGTTAGTGCCCCAGATATGAAATGCCTAAATAAACGTAATCTTCTACTTAAATGGAACAACTATTGGATGTCGCGAACGGATAATAAACTCCGGATGATTAAAGAAAACACCCAGGCCTGGTTCTCCCCATCCCTGAGTCGAAAACTGGAAGTGAGTCTATCAAGACTGAGGATAGGACACACGAGAACTACTCACGACTACCTTTTACAACGTAACGACCACCCCGTTTGTGACGTTTGTCAAACCAACCCAACTGTTTCACATATTATCCTATATTGTACCAAATATTCAAGAGAAAGAAATGCAGTTCAACTTAGCGAAGATCTAAAATCAATATTGGGAATAGACAATAATGAAATAAAAAAACTGATCGTGTTCTTAAAATCAACTAACATAGGAAATAAATTGTAAACTTTGATTAGTGCCAAAGACCTTAGTTGTTAAGGTACCTACTATAAAACTAAATAATAAAAAAATTTATTATGACTAATTTACATTTAAAATCGAAGCGAAACGTTACAATTCAACTACAAGGATAAAAGAAAACAAATTGATTTACGAGAACTAAAAATGCTTTAATTTTAAAATTCTAAACACACATCTTAGGTTTCCTTTGTGTAATCTCCTGCCAAATCGACGTACTTGGCTCATCGATCAGGTTCAGAATCCCCTCCTCACAGAAGTCGACACTTTGACGTTCTAACCATAAAGTTAACTTAGTTTTTAAGCTGCCATTGTTCCTGAAATGAGTTCCACAAAGATGAACTTCCAATAAGGCTGAGTGTGGAAGGATTTTGAAGCTTAATTCAGCCGCTTTTAATGCCGCTACAAATCATTTGTGCGATGACTCACTGTGTGCTGTAGGAGCACTCCTTTTCTCAGTCTTCCATGGCGTTTGATCTTGATTTATTCCCGCAATTTTGTCATAAGCTCGCAGTAATACGTTCAATACATCGTTGATGGCACGACCACTGTCAAGAAAATGTATAAGCAAGATGCTGAGAGAATTCCAGTAACCCGAGAGCTCCACGTTACCTGTCGACGACTTCCCTCCAAAACTACTTTGGAGAGGGAATGTTGCCACTTCATGCTCGCTTGTTTGGTGACAGGGTCATAGCGATGAACTCGTCCATAGTGACGATTATGTAGAAAAGTTGTCAGACTCTGAATCGGCACGGGCCAAAAGCTCGCGACTAATGTTCACTCAATCTTGTTTGTGCAATGGTGTCAATATTTGAGGCACACATCGGCCTGAGAGTTCATTCCTATATAAAATGTCACGCAGTATCAATCTAATCGATTTCTCGTCAATCTTTACAATCTTGCAATAACTTCCTTTCCGCTCTGGTATTACAATCTATTATTCTTCCCTCGTATATTAATTGAACCAAAGTGAAGACATATCAGATATCACAATTAAACGAAAGGATTTTTAGATATTATCACTAAATTGTTTAATATTACTTCATGGTCCGTAATTTATTAGGATTTCACTAACACATCGAGAACTAAAAATACCAACCACCAAGGAATTTATTACAAAGTTATACGAACGTTAGAAAGAAAATAATACCATCGTGCTATCTAAACTTAAAGAACATTATTAAGGCATAATTGGTGATGGCTCAACCAGACGACCCTTTAGTGTCCTAAATTATAGCGATTTTGAGTTACCACAACCTTGCTGAGCTTTCGGTTATTTAATATTTTTTCTGCTCTTAAATGAATGTGACTGTACTGAGTAATTGCATGCATTTTATTTTATTGCAAAATTCCTAGACCCGGCCCTGCGTAGTATTCGTCCTTCTCCCCGTCCACGCTATTTTCATTTCGATTCCATACGCTACCGATTTACGTTACGAGCTACTTCAGTCTTCTTATCTCGATTAGCTATTAAATGAAATGATCCCAGAGCAAATATTTGCCAATGATCTCGAAATAGCAAACATATGCATTAACCATTACACAATACCTATGAAACACTGAAATTTGAATTTTCCACTTAAAGCCAATCAGAGATTAATACCTTCAAATGTCGATCAAAATTTTAACCTTTGGGGTAGGTACTTTAAATTAAAATACATAACCATACGGGCCGTAAATCTGATGTACATACATAATTAACTATAGGTCACACATTGTACCTACGTTATCATGATATTGCAGCTTAAATCTCACGTGAATGATAAAGCAAATTATTACATTTTAAAAAATTCTCTCTCAATACAATAAACCCATAGGTCACTATGCTGCATTAATAAAGAGCAAATAATCCGAAATTGTAGCTTATTACGAGAGCAATTATTTTGTGGGTAAAAGAAAATAGACTGCTATTATCGTCATTATCGAATTAATTGGCATTTGTAACACTTCCTAGATATTATTATGTCGTTAATATATAAACTTTCAACCCAATTTATGCCATCTTATATAATATTTTTCTATTAATAACATTTTAGTTTTAAGAATTTATTGTTCGTTTATCTGGTTTATAAATTCAGAAGTTCATATTTAAATATGTAAATACCTATATGTATACCGCCTTATTATATACAATGAAAAAAACGTCCTTAATTAATTCAGGTGTACCTCAAAAATTGTAAGACATATTTTGGCCTCCCTAATCACTATTCTCCTATTTATTTAGTAATAGACTGTTTTTCGTTGAACGCTCCAACAATTAATAGCACTAAACTAAACCAATGACCATCATAACCCTTTTCAACCATTGCGTTCAACGGGGCCCTTAAACTCCGGGTGGAGGGAGTGGATTAACAATAAACTGAATATAAATAAATACAGGCGCCACCAATTTAAATAATGAACAATTCCGAAAATTTAAACTAGAAAATTCTCCTATACTATTGAGTGCCTAAACTTGCTGAGAAACACAAAATGTCAAAGATGAGATCTCAAAAATGTACCTTTATTATACGCCGAACCCTTGATAAACCTTAATCTATCACAGCAATAACACCACATAAATCCAATGTAATTATATTAACCTTTGTTTTAATATATATATGCAGGTAAATAAAACATGTATATGTATATTATTGTTGTGGATTATTATTAAGTGTGTAATGCTAGCATCTGCAGCAAATTATAAGTTGTGCATCAAATAATGTATTTAATTTGTACATCGCTCAATTAGGCACAATCGGACATTACATCTAACCAACGCTCGGGCTGGTAATAACAAAGCAGGCGCTCGCTATGCACCACTTAATTGTACCTGGAGCGACTACACCGATAACGCGGACCGAAGAGTATAAAAGAAGACTTCGCAACCATTTCAAATCACTTGAGTCCACCAATCCTGACCAGCAGCTGCTCTAACCTGAAAGAGCTTTCCGCACTAGACCCGATTGGGCTTGGTCCTGAGTCCTGCCTAAACTGTAAGACTTGAGCCCAATTCTTCTGATCTCTCCTCTTCCTGCAACCCTTTACCTGACCGAGTTTTTGGTCGTGACAACTGAACTGTCTCACCAAGAGTTAACCTTCCGCGCCTAGCTTTCTCGTAAAGCAAAGCCCCCCTGATTTAATTTCTGTCGTAACAGCTGAACTGTCTCACGAAATAAAATTTTCCAGGCTTAGCCCTATTGTGACAGCTGAACTGTCTCATAGGGTGAACAGCTTAAATTGACCTCTATATCCCCTGTTTCTAAGGACAAATTCTTGCGAAACGAGCAACTTCACCGAAGTGTTTGTACACTCGAAGCATTCTAAATACTAACATACCTGTACTCCGCCTGTTGGGGAACCTAAATATACTTCACGAAGCCATCTACGAAGGCGTATTGCACTTCACCGGCCGGGGTCGGGGATCGTCCGCTGCATCCCAGAGAATTTGCTGGACACCGACGGACTCTTGCATAGGGTTATATCGTTAAATTCCAGGTTTACGTTATTCCTGGAGTCCCAAATTTGCATTCCAGGAAACCACCACGACCTGCACTGCCAGTGAAAGCCAGGTATCCTGTATTTATTGTGTTTCACAATATTTTCCCAGATATCAAAACGTAAACAAACCACCATTTTGCGGCCCACATATAAACTATCGCGCACATGTCGTTCCGAGCGCTGGATATACAACGCAACAGACCTACACGGACTCGGACTCGAGGTAGAAACCGACAGCACGTACGTGCTATTTGGGGTGCTGTTCGGCTAGGGACGAAGACAACGCGATACCAGAAAAGAGTTTTTAGTTATAATAATGTAAAGTAAAGTAAGTCCTATTTTGTATAAATAGCTAACAATATTATACCGTTGATTTATACATTTTGTTTTTCTGACCTTATACATTTGAGACTAATGAACATTTCTTCGATTGAGTTTAGCCGACGTAAAAATTAACAAAACCGTTTGGGCTTTTCCGAAATTAATGAAAGTCATAAATCTCCAGAATAGTTTATCAGGATTGAAATTAAATTCTAAAGGCCGAAACGTTACAAGTGCATTATTAACTTGTTATTATTACCTGAGAAGCAAGAAAATGGAGATATATTTTAGGAGGACGAGATATATATCATTCGACTCAGCTTGAAGAGTAGATTCCAAAAATATATAGAAACCGGAAATCGGATTTCTTTTCCGAGGTCGACTTCCGGTCAATTTTTTTTTAACTTTTTCCTTTATAGCACCTGCAGTTTTTGAGATATTTAGCTCAAATTTGGAATACAGGTTACGCTGCAGGGCTTACATCATTGAGCATATCAAATGGTTGTGAGAATCTACAGGGAGATATTTTTTCAGGGGTCATGCTTCCTTCTCTCCCCCTGAACTTTTTTGCGGTGCGCCGTTGTTAGATTCTAAAATACAAATTGAGTTTTCTGTTTTCTTTAGAATCTTTTTGTTCTCTTGCAGTTTTTTCGTATCTGCAACCGTTATCGAGAAAAAAAAGTATAAAAACGATTTTCTGTAATTTGCTAGATGAAATTTTAATTTTTAAAAACTGAGAAGCAAGAAAATGGAGATATAAGTATTTTAGGAGGACGAGATATATATCATTCGACTCAGCTTGAAGAGTAGATTCCAAAAATATATAGAAACCGGAAATCGGATTTCTTTTCCGAGGTCGACTTCCGGTCAATTTTTTTTTCATCTCGTGTTAAATTCTTAATGTCCAATTATTGGCTCCGCTAATTATTTTAGAGCTAAAGTGTAAATACATTTTTTGTAGAGAAAAAAATACTGCATCTATTCATACTGTTGCTAACCATTTTTCATTTTCCATAACCGAAGGAATGCAAAAAATAAAACTAACATTTTATTATTATTAACTGAGAATCAAGAAAATGGAGATATATTTTAAATGTTATCTATACGATCCACAAAAGTGAATCTTTGTCATTCTACGTGTAGTTAACCTACATGTTTTTTGTTGCGCGATGAGATAACATAGTGATACACTTGTAATATTGATATTATTATGATTTAAATAAACGACTTTATCATCTCAAAAGGTTGGGGTTAGTGATGGGCATAACCGGACAATTTTCATAACCGAATTATTTGCATTCGAATGATATTAATAACCGAATGATTATTTGAATAATCATTCGAATAAATTTTGGCTCTCGATTCGTTTCGATTAAGTCAGCCGGTTTGCCGGTTGGCAGTTCACTGTCATCCGCATCGACATCGGTTCACCGTCATCTGCATTGTCATCGGTTCACCGTCATCTGCATCGACATCGTAACTTGCAGATAGCAGAGGAACCAAAACATAATATGTACGGTCGGCGCCTTAGAAATCGTGACACGTAATATGTTCTTCTAGTCTTTGGAGTATTCTTGCTCCGGTTACTTCATTAATGTGAGATGGCATTTCATAATTGACAAACAATAAACAATCTGACGTAACAATTAAAACCATAATAACTGTAAAAACCCAGTTTATACACTTAAAAAGTACATGCAAAATATATCATAATAGTGTGTAGTGCCCGATTTCTAAGGCGCCGACCGTACATTATGTGTTATGTATTGGGAATTAAGAGGTATTTATTAAGAAGTGTAGAAAGAAAGAAATATGCGGGAGTGGTTGCTAATCGCAATAAAAACAGGGGTAAACGTTTATCTGTATCGATCGGGCGGGTTAAAGGCGCCGCCTCTTGTTTTGAACCTTTGGAGATGTAAGCAAATAAAAAACTGTTTTATAGTTTGATGCGTTTGCAGTTTTTAGGCGTTCAGGTTTCAGGTCCCCAGAATTTGATGATTTGATATTTTTTATGATAGGAGGTAGGTACGCGATAACCAAATGGTGTTTTCAGTACAACCTGCTTTGTTTATGAGTTATGACGTATTTATATTTACAGAATTTTGAGCACTGCGTAGGTCGCTGAGATATGGCATGTAGTACCGTTGAATAGAGGTTTTATATTCAAAGCGTAGTACGTATCAGCATGAGGTTATTTTTCATTTGAATACTTGGAACGTAAACCGAGTTACATAGGTTATTTTAATAACCGGATAACCGGTTATTTTTCATTCGAATAAGCCCATCACTAGTTGGGGTACTACATCCTAGCAAGTATTATCTTAAATTAGTATAGATCATTGGAAATATATTTGCTATCAACTTAAATATCGTGGTAAGTTTTTAATAATTTACTTGTAAACGCTTTGAAGAATGATCATTTAACCACTGGGACCGCTACAATACTGAATATTTTAACTAATGGGAACCAAATTCCAATATAGCGATCCTACCTCACAATAATTTCGCAAAACATGTTCGCTATTCTTCGACAAATTATTATTAGTGATTAAGTAATTCAAGCGTTGCCTAGCTGATAACAATAACAGTAAGGAAATAGACGTTACGAACAAAAAACATTCAGATAACGCCTGTGCCGGAAATGCACAGAAAACCGACGCCACTTGCAAATCACTAAATTCGTTCTTTTAGGATAAAGTTTCCTGACCCTTATGTTGCTTTTCCAATAGAAACTAGGGCTTAACTCGAACCTGTAGCAATTCATACGATTCCTTGGCTCCTCTTTCTCCGTTGGCTTGCAGACCAACTCCTGTAGCTCGATCGCTCCGAATTCGCCTCCAATTCAACCGTTGCCCCACACCTTGGGCTCCAACTACTTCCCACGGAGGTCGCTGCCTACCTCCAGCTCACAGGGCTCCAATTACACTGCGCGTTTTCTCGTACACAGACTCGAAAAACCAGCTACCAATCGATGCACAAATTAAACACTTTTTATGAACCTCTGCAGAAGTGCTACTAATTAATGCAACCTACTACAGCCTACCCAAAGAATATAAAATTAATTTCAAACACGCTACATTGGAAAAAGGGTATGTATTCATGTATTAATAATTAATAATAGTTAATCAAAAAGCCCTGTAGTAAAGGTGTCATTAGCTCACATTGTCTGTCTTTCATTGAAAAAGCTTAATCGAGATGAAAAAAGCTTGAAAGAGCTTCTTCCAGTCCATAATTCGGAGATGTTGACCCAATAGATAACTAAAGAATAAAATGGAATTGTATGACAAAGTTGCCAACATTGATTTATAGGTATAGTTGCTATCAAGAAACTATTCACAACAAGAATAGAGAACAATAATTAATACTCAGCTATTTAAATTGGATTGGGAATGAAGTCCCACAAAATCTCGACGAATTGTTTGCTTTTTTAATCAAATTGTTTTCTATGGCTAAGCGACGAAAACAAAAATAGGCTAATACCACCACAATGTGACGCAATGACACTATAATTCCTAATCGAAATTGAAAGTTACTACGAACGCACGTTAAATCGTACTGCCGCGAAACAATTCTCCGAATCTCAACAGAGAACGTAGAATGAGCTAAAACAGCTTGCGTGGCCAACCCAAATAAGATTTTAACGAACAGCAGCTGTTAATTAGGGTTACTTTGATAACGCGAGAAGCATGGCCGACTCTGCACATCAAATACCTAACCTTCAAACGTCAAGAGTCGACAGATAAGTAATTATTTTAAGTGAACTCGTTAATCGTCCTATTCCTTTCAGAAGGCCCACAAAGCTCGATGAGTAAACGTAGTTAGTAGTCCCGACTATAAGCAAAACTGCTACCTTACGACAACCGTAGTGGAAATCATAATTCATTTCCTTTTTAGATTTCTATAGTAACTAAGTACGTTTAGGATAATGCCCCAACTACAGGTTCACGTTAAAATATGGGCAATAAATCTCCGAATAGCGCAAAGTGACCGTAACAATACAAATAAATGCATGAGATTTATGTATAGGCTTACCTGTAGACTGTAGATTGTAGAAACTCTAATCATGATTGCATACTTATGCGAGCAATATATTGCGATGGATAGCTCTCTATAATTAAATTAAATATTAAATTGTTAAAGCCTCCACACAATGTTTTGATTGGAATAAAATTAATTCTCAGGCTGATTAAAATATAACTCGTATTTACTTTACTTGTCAAAATAAATGGTTATATGCCCGTTTTTGTATTTTATCTACCTGCAAATAATGATAAATAACCGTTAGCTCTCAAGTAAAGCAACCACTCTAACTCAGTTGGGTTCCTGGTTGTGTAATTTTACAAATTATTTGAGTACGGTTCTGTTTACCGCTTTAGTTTCACTACGAAGAAACAAAATATTTGAAAGTAGGTCAAATATTACACAAAATGGATTCCGTATGCAAGATTGCGTGTTTGACGTTTTAAAATCGTGAAATTATCAAAGTTCGTACAGGTATTTATTTGAATTTTCGAACTTTGGCGGCATTAATTATCTTCTATTTCAGGCAATTAATTGTTTATGACGTCAGAAGAGACGCTGCTGGCGGAAATTAGCAATTGTTTTTCGGCCGTATCCGGTTTCACCTTCGCATAACCTCAAATAATGAATCCGATTGTTTTGCCAGCTGCACCTCCTCTATAGCCGCGGAAATGCTTGGATCTTCTTAAGTAACGTCTCCTTTATCATGCACCTAACTTTCCCGGGTCTAACGTAGTTAATTCTAGGCAAATTTGGGTACCTGATACTTCACCGAACTCCTCGTCTCGCTGGAGTGACGCCCTTGAAATTCTGAAGCTGGACCCTCTCGTGGTAAAACCTCCTGGAGAAGTAACTACAGAGCTGCTCTACGCTCTGGAATCTTCCCCTCTAGGCTGCGATGATTTCCTTGGCTACACGCAGTGATCGAAAATTTGAGCTGAACGGCTGCTAACTTCTCGGAAGGGCCCCTTCATGAAACTTTCTAATTTTTGGTTGCGGAAACACTCACAAACGATACCACACCAACTGGGATGTGCACTAATTAAAACGGTATACTTTTTAATGTGAAAAATGCTCATTTATTATATAAAAATATGATTCAAAGTAGAGCACAATTTACATTGTCATTTCTTGTAATTTATTCATTTGTTCTTCTCAAATCCGTTATAAAAAAAAGCTAATCTAATATTAATATAAACGGAAATTAACCAAGTTGAAATCAATTACATCTTAAAATAAATCTGCTTATAAACTATTATATTTACAAATTTCTTATATCTAAAATATTGTCTACATTTTTAATTATTACAATGTCTCTTCGCGCTACCACACGTTTTATTAATTGCTTTTCTCTGTTCGTACACGTAATTGCACTTATTAATTTATTTAGAGTTCCTGCACAATTCCTTTTAATGTCTCTGTTTGCTTTTCACTCGTTTTCCCATGTCATATGTACTTTTCACCATTGCTATTTCCTGTTCATTATGCCTGCCTTCTGAATGCTCTTTGCAACGTATAATTCGTTTATTCTGGCTTATACCTTGTTTAGAACCCTCAAAAAATTTCACTGTCTAAATTAATTGTATTCTACGCTTCATTTTCTTGCACGTAGCAAACCTTTTTGTAATTAATAATTTCTTTTGGTTCGGCTATTACTTTTGCACAAACCTATTATTTAAATTGATCTGACAGTCAACTTAGATCCCTATGAGAAATGAGCTTTGCCTTTTGAGTTTCCTATTCAATTACTTCTCTATTACTGGCATCTCTTTACCAATGCATTTATTCTGTGAAATTCAAGTTTTAGCCTTGCAGTTATATAAAACACCTCAACCCTGTGCTAATTAAGTTGTCCATTAAATTGTCAACGCTATCAGAGTTGAGTTGTAGGGCCAAAGACCATTCCAATATTTAATTATTTTAAACTGGATTTGAAATATTTCAAGTACCAATAAATACTACACAAAAACCTTAGTATATTTCTATTACTTCACACTTATTTTCCTTAAGTGCTAGAATTTTTTTGTTAGAAACATTACAAAAATATTACCGCGGTAATTTGACTTAAGCGATTGCTCAGTTATTTTAATGAAGTGCTAAAGTGCAACCTATTTTACTTAGTAATTTTTCACAAAAGCAAATAAGTGCGAATCTCTTAAGCACGAGTTGCGATTCTGTAGGTATACAACTCGTATTTGTAGTTAATGACTAACAGTTAAAGTAAACTTTTGACAATGGCAATGTTAATTACTTTGCTTGCCTATGTTCTTTTACAATCCTCATGAATTGATTCTGAACCAATTACATCTATCAGTTTATAATCAATGCAAATACTAACATTTGAAATTTCCTAAAAATAGTGCAAACACTAAATCGGAATAGTTAACTCTGTTACTCTGACTATTTAACTTTCAAATATCAACTTGGGAAAAAATATTATTCTCATTTAAAAAGCCTGTATGACACGACGCTAAATTTTATGCAAAATTCATAAAAATATTAAGCACCGTTGCATACAGAAAATTGGCTGCTAAATTTTGCGCTGAATTTTCATGTAAATTATTTAGAACTTGTTCTAAATTTCCTGGTAAATAAGCGTGTAAAAATGCGCAGAAGTATCGTAATCAGACTAAACTGCAGCCCATGATGCGGAATGTAAACATAAACATAACCTGCATTTTATTAGCATTGTTTAACCACGTTTAATGTTGGCGCTGCTATCTAAGTTACATTTAAGGGTCTCTAAGATAAATGCCTTAACCCAACCTCAGAAAATAGCTAACAAACGACAAATAACATGAAAACAGACGCAGACTTCAACCAATACCCTCTAGAGGGTACTGTTTCCTCTTAAAATATTTGCTACTACGCATGTGCGCATGCCAAATTTAACATCAACTTTAGCACACAGGAAATTGTGTTTTTGAAAAAAAAGTCAGTGAATTTATTTGACTATTCAACTCACCCCCTTCAAGTTAACTATTCACCAATCATAATTTAGTATTTATGTCATTTGCCACCAATCAGCGTAAAATTGTGCAACAATTCCGCTAGCGGAGTTTTAATGACAATTTTTTTCTCTTCCTGTGACATTTATTTAACTTCCTGTAAAATTTATCAAATATGATATTAGAAATGTCAAATTTGACAAACAATTTATTTTACGTCAACAGATTTTTATTTTCAAAGAGGACGTGATAAAATTGATTAATTACTAAGAAATGTCAATTTTGTTAGTTGAATAGTCCTTCAAATGCCGCTTGCAGCTGACGAATTGCATGAATTTTTGTCAAAGTGTTTATTCGTTTTTATTGCTTCAAAATTGGTCTCGTGCTGTCGCACTCGACCAATTTATATTGAAGCAATAAACACTCATACACTTTGACAAAAATGTTCGGCAATTCGTCGACCGCTTGCGGTATTGTATATGAAAATTTACAAGTAAATTTTGCACAAATTTTAGCGTCGTGTCATACACGCTTAAGGCAAGCATATTTTTTTTAAATTTTGGAAGCGATTCATAAGCTATACTTGGAATTGCTATTTAAAATATGTTATCTATTTATTTAACCCAATAAATAATAATAATTAATATACATTTCAACTAGCATAATTTCACTTAAATATATCAGGATCTCCGTCCAACCGCACGCTTGTGAGGGCACTAAATCACGTTAGCTACGCTAATAGCTAACGTGATTTAGTGACCTTACGGCGTCTTAGAGTCCCTGTATATAGTAGTAAACTATAGACAGGATCTCTACGGCGTCTGCGCTTCTCTCGCCACCTACCGTTAGTTCTCCGCATTTTAACTGATAAATGTTAACATCAGACCACTCCTGACAATTCAGCCTAGCGAATTCGAAAAAGTAACGTTACAATAACAACTAACACCACTTACTCAGTTTTAATGTCAATTTCGCGACTTGGAAAACTTAGCTTAACCTCACTAACATATCTTCCCAATTTTTCGCTGAAATAAAAATAGCGTCCAAAAACACACCGTTTTATATTGGGTACCTTCTTCTAGTATAGAAAAATTCACAGCCCGCCAAATGTTCAAACTGCTCGTCCAGGCTAGGTAATTCGGTGATACGGTTATTTTGAGGTAAACCGCAACTTTTGGCGTATTACATAACCTGCTTCTCGAAGTTGTGCAATTGGTTGCCGTGAACGTTGGCACGGTCGTTTAGTCATTTGCGTCCAACTTGGTTTTTGTTGCCAAGTGAACCGGAACGAGCTAAAATCAAACCAGTTTGTAATCCTGGTGGATTAGAGTTTGCCCTTAAAAAGGAATTTTGACGATTGTAATGATTGCAGCTTCCCCTTAGTTTTCTCAAAAATCGTTGGATAGCGGTGAAATTTGGAAACACCCGTGTTGGTGGATGTAGATATAAAGGCATGCGTTGGCAATTTGGCTTTACGCAGTTTAATTCTATTCAAGATGGTTTTCGATAAGTCTGCACCTGAACTAATTTACGTCAAAAGTGAGTAGTTTTCAGACACTACCTTTCTGTACGCAAATGGCGTTTTATTATTTCAGGGATTTTTCTTTTATATTATTTCTTCTTCTCATCGTGCCTTATCCGTTTCGGACGTTGGCGATCAACATGACAATTTGGACTGGCTTTTTTTATGGCTTTTCTAAATAGTTCTATAGAAGTTTGACCGAACCATTTTCTCAAGTTGTACAACCATGAATGTCTTCTCCTGCCTGGCGCTCTTCTTCCCTCTACCTTGCCCTGCAGTATTAATTGCAATATGTGGTATTTATCGTTTCTCATGACATGACCAAAATATAAGAGCTTTCTCCGTTTAATAGTGATTGTAACCTCCTTATCTTTGCGCATTCTTCTCAGTACCTCTTCGTTGGTAACGTGGTCCGTCCATGATATGCGAAGAATGTGGCGATAAACCCACATCTCGAACGCCTCCAGTGTTTTCAATAACGCTTCAGTGAGGGCCCACGCTTCGAGCCCATAATATAAGATCGCAAAGACATAGCAGTGTAGCATTCGAATTTTTAGAGGAATACTCAGATCTCTGCATACAAAAAATTTTCTCATTTTGATAATTGCTGCTCGTGCTTTTTCTATCTCTTTGTTAGCCTCTTTCATTCCAGTATTGGACATAGGCCTCCTCAATCTCTCTCCATTTGTTTCGGTCGCGGGCTTTTTTCATCCAGTCGGGCCCGGCTACTTTCTTTATGTCGTCTGCCCATCGTAGTTGTGGTCTTCCTCTTTGTCTTTTTCTGGTCCAGGGTCTCCATTGTTGAATGATGTAGTTCCATCGGTTGTCATCGTATCTAGCGTTGTGCCCTGCCCATTTCCACTTCAGCTGGCTTGCATGTTTAACAACGTCCTTTACTCCTGTGTGCTGCCGAATCCATTCATTTCTTATTTTGTCCTTTAGTGTTATGTGTAACATTGATCTTTCCATTGCTCTTTGGGTCTTAGCGAGTCTGTCTATATTGTGTTTCGTGAAAGTCCAGACTTGTACTCCGTATGTTAGGACTGAGAGTACACATTGGTCAAATATCCGGCGTCGCATATGCAGTGGAATATTTTCGTTTTTCAAAATATAGCTCAACCTGCCGAAAGCTGCCCATCCCAGTCTTGTCCTTCTCGTTATTTCAATTTTTTGATTTTCTTTCCCCATTTTGATCTGTTGCCCCAGATATATATATTCTTCCACTTGCTTTATATTGGTCTCTTCTATCTTTACCGTAACTTCTTCTTCAGTGTTTGTCATTACTTTTGTTTTGTTTTGATTAATTTTTAATCCTATTCGTTTTGATTCTTGATTTAATTCATTTAACATGACCTCCAGTTCTTCTTTCGTGTCAGAGATTACGATAATATCGTCGGCAAAGCGGAGGTAGTTTAGTCTCATTCCATTTATACTGATGCCTTTGTTTTCCCATGGTAGTTGTTTGAAAACATCTTCCAGTGCTGTTGTAAATAGTTTGGGCGAAATCGTGTCGCTTTTTCTATACGACTGCGAATCTCTACAGCTTGTTCCCAGTTTTCGTTTACTAGGGTACCCATGTAGGTATATTTCTCAACACGTTCAATGGGTTTACTGTTTAGCGTAATGATGGTAGGTGGTGGGACATGTTAAGTCATTTTGCTGTTTTAGATGCTTAATTGCATTTCACGCCTTTAGGGCAATTTGTTGCTAGGTTAAAACCATTTTCAATCTTTGCGCACAAGTACAATCTTATCTTCCGCACATTTGATTCAGGTCATCTTGGTATTTTAAATAGCCACCTAGGCTTTAGGGCAGCGTGCCCGTATGCTAAACCCTTTTAGTTCTTTATTTGGCTCCATCGCCTAATTCCAGAATCACGATTTCGCACATATTTGGCCCCAAACGCAGTATTTCTCGTAGGTGAGCCCCCCTCTGATGGCGCTTTGGCAGCCGAGCGTATCACTCGCAAGAATTCCGAATCTTCTAGAAAGCACGCCGTTGTGGCGTGATACCATTGTTGCCGGCTTTAATTTGTTTCATTTTATCGCCCCGCGATTGGCTGCCGAGGTTTAGTCACGTGGGGACGCGACCAAGGTGACCTGTGCCAGCGCTTCCCTCTGGGCAGTTGACCGCAGCCCGTTGCAGAGAACGCTCGTGTGGTGGTTGTGAGTGTGAGTTTCGAATTGTCTTCGGCGTAGCGTGGGTGCTTTTTGAGCCCAGTTCCTGCTTCCGTAAGTAAGGGGTCGTGCCCCCTTCATCTCGACCTTCGAGGATCTGTCCCGCAGAACGAAAGTGGCCCATTTTTCGTCGTCCCGTCGTACGCGTCCTGACGCGTCTCACGTCGCCATTATGGCGGATGTGCACTCATCCCTATAGCCGTCGAACATCGAAGGTACCTGCCACCTAAGACTGCAGCCTGTCGCAACCAGCGCCCCAACCGCCTACATATTAAGGTATGTGTCTTTGAACTGATTACCGCTGTGAACGCGAGTGTACCTGCCGTGAGCGAGCCGTCACATCTCTTGTGCCTACAGGCACTGTCGTCATATCTGTCCATGTTGCGAGTGCTAATTTGTTCGTTACTGTTTGCTGCATAAGGCGTCGCGCTAGCATATTTGTACATTCATACAAAATTACAGACTGTCCATGTTGCGAGTGCTAATTTGTTCTTTACTGTTTGCTGCATAAGGCGTCGCGCCAGCATATTTGTACATTCATTCAATACAGACTGTCCATGTTGCGAGTGCTAATTTGTTCATTACTGTTCAACATCTGTCGCTAGGTTTAGAGCGCGCGCCAGCTGGTGTCCTTAGTTACAATCTATTTATAGATATAGGGCGACGCACTCTGCTGCACCATTGTAACCCGTTAGTCAATACATGATTTGTTAGCTAAGTGAACTATTGTTTTGTTTCGACTTGTGCATGTTCTGTTACAGATAAGCGCCCCCTTCAGTGTACTGATTATTGTGCGACGGAACGAGGGAGCTTTGAGAGTACAGGTGGGTAAGACAGCTGCGTAGTCGCGGTCGGATTGACACCTAATTACAATCCTTGCATAAGGCAATCCCGAAATTGTTATTTGACCTTGCAATTCTTGAGTAATCCTATCGGCGGAGTATTTTGCGTGCTTCGCTCCCGTCTAACCGTCCAGGCCCGGTTAGCCGGGTTAAGACAGGCTTGGTGGCGCCCTCATGATTTCGACATACCCTATATATATATTATGCCGCAACACGCTTGCCCAAAACGTATCGTGTGACTCACGCCCGACTCCCTGAGCGTTCCAGCCGTGGCCTATTACCCTATTTCGAACCGATTTCAGGGCAAGTGTGCCAGTTTTTCAGGACTGACTCCGTGGTGCGATGCTCACCTTGGGTGGGTGTCGTAAAGTTCTTTTAATACCGTAACAGACATTTTTGCTGACGATCATATATTTCGTTTTTGTCGCATTCAAATTTAAGCCATACTCCTTACTAACGTGATTGATGTTATTCGCTAGGTTTTGCAATTCTTCAATACTACTTGCAATTATGACGGTGTCATCGGCAAATCTTACGTTGTTGATTATTTTGCCATTTATTTTTACACCACCTTCGGCATGTTCCAGCGCCTCTTGAAAAATTTTCCCAGAGTAAATGTTGAACAATGTAGGCGAAAGTACGCATCCCTAGCGTACCCCCTTCTGGATGTCGATAGCATCAGTTAAGGTGCCTTGAATGTTGACCTTCGCTGTTTGCCTCCAATATAGATTCGATATTATCCTAATATCCTTGCTATATATACCAACTTCTATAAGAATGTTAATCAGCTTAGAGTGTTTTACCCGGTCGAAGGCCTTAGAATAATCCAGGAAACAGAATTAGACATCGTGATTTACGTTTCTACATCGCTGAACTAAAACTTGTAATGCAAAAATATTATTTATGAACGGGGCTGCGCGCGCTATTGCGCGGTCTATCCTGATGTATTTTCGTAAGCGCTGCTTAGCACATTTTATGTGTCACCACTGAGAAGTAGTTTTAAGCTCTCCAAGGGGACTCACGGGGATCCGCCCCTCTCCAAGGGGCCATCAGGGTTCCGCCCCTCTCCAAGGGGGCCATTGGGGCTCCGCCTCTTTCCAAGGAGGCCACGGGGCTCCGCCCCTCTCCAAGAAAGCCCTCGGGGATCCGCCCCTCCTTCGGGGACCCACCCCGGTCGCGAAATCGAGGCGACTGCGAAATGCATGCAAAAGCAAATGGGGGACATCACGTCTGCAATTGTCGTGACGGAAACACACGTTTGGATGGTTCTCCTTTATTAATATGATATTATCGTATCTTCATATTCCCTTGTTGATAGCTTTGCGGAATTTTGTATGGAAATCTTCTTGGAAAACTCCTGGAGGGTTTTCTTATCTTTGTGGATGTATTTTGGGATCTTATTATAGAATTGGGCATCTGAGTTTTTCCAGTTTATGAATTTGACTGCTTTTACGGTTCAGCTTTGACTTCGCCTGTGTAGTCTGCACCATTCACCTATGTTGGTCCCATCCCAAACAGCACCCGAGATTAAAGGTGGTTTCCTTGATCGACTTTGGATTCAACAGATAAGCTACTGCGTTATATTTTGGAGAAATATTTTTGCTGTAATTAAAAAATGTATCGGAGTGAGTAAGTATATGAACTGACGATAGTGATTTATATATGTATTTCTTGGGTACCTGCCGCTTTGTTAAATTTATATTTGAAAGTATAAATTATGTTGTGAACGCAGCGAGTACACGTCGTGAATCTTATATGGGGTTTGTCTCCATTATTTACGTGTAAACATCATTGGTTTAATATCTTATTTAGATACGAGGAGCTGCCTGTTTACGTATATATGTTATTTACCTACATATACTGATATAGATTGAAACAAATCTTTAGCTCCGGCTATTTGTTTCGCCATTTAGTCACTTCCGGGCCAGCCTGTATATTTTCACTTGAGTTATAATTCGCTGTATTTCAAACGATATCAAATCTTGTTCGCGCAAAAGTGCTGGATTTGGTTTTTCCGAAATTCACTTGTTATCGCTTTGCGCCAGCGAGCAGCTATTCCGTTGTTTTGCGGGCATTCTATTTCTGCATTCGGTTGAAGTAACTTGCTTCTACGAAGGCATTCCCGCGTGCTACTGCACCAATTATTAATTAACTTCGTTTGTGAGCTGATGACTAAAATCAGGTATGTCTACGCTACTTGTTTAATATTCATTTTAGTAATTTCCCGTTTTTTATTAGCTCTTTGACGATATTCTTCAACGTCACTTTTAAACGCCATTATTAGATGCCGTTTTTAGACGACTCTTTATTTGGGTTTCCTAATTAACACCCTAATCAATAACTTGGACCCGCAACTCCTTTCTGGAATGTCATCTTGAGCTTGCCAAATGGTACAAGGAACGTCCGTTCCATTATCAAATTCGGCCACGAGTTCGAGATTGCTCTCGGCTTACGCTAAGCTAATCCTGGACTAATTCAGTGCCTGCCGGCAACGTTTTTTTATCACCAACCAGGTTAGTCTTGTTTCAACTTTTGTTGATAACCACGTTCGCCTATGAATTTTTGGCTGAATCGATTGTAACGACGCTTCCGATTTACAATTTACAAAGTTAAACTACGCTTTACAAATTTAAAACGTAATGTATTAATTATTCACAAATCTACGCTTTACACATTTAAAACGTAATGTATTAATTGTTCATAAATCAATGCTTTACAAATTAAAAACGTAATGTATTAATTGTTCATAAATCTATGCTTTACAAATTTAAAACATAATGTATTAATTGTTCCCAAAAAGTTTTGCTAAATGAATACGTATTAAGAATTTTGTAAAAAGTGCCCTCACGCCATTTTACTATCATTACCGAGATAACGGTTAAAACATATGACAGTGGTAAGCTTACTCCTTCATGGAGTTGTGATCACATTCAATTCAAGAGCCCAAAAGAGGTTCGCATATTTTTTGTGCGTGCTGCATTTTCAGCATTAATAATATACTGTATTATATACTGTACTTAAACCTTGTGATAAACAATTTACAGACCTAATTACGATGTTGCGAGCAACTATTAATTATTAATTAAATAAATCTAATTGTTGCTGTAATTTTATTTATTTCTCGAAATCTATGATTTCTGGGGCCCTGTGTTTTTTACTATTATTAAAAGAGCTTGCAGCAGTTCACCTGATGATAGAAATCTGCGACTGTTCTAAAGAGAAACTGTTGGTATTACTTGGTTATATTCCAGACAGTAATGAAATGTCATCTTCCTGGGTAAACCATCTTTTCGAAGGCGGTCTACTAAAACCAAACCTAGATTTTCTAACTAAATGTAATGAACTCGACCACAGTTTTAAACATTTTAATGGGGAGTCATTAAAACTGACCAAAAATTATTTAAAAACCCTAATGGATTTAGCGGAATTATCAATTTAAATACAGAGGCCAAGCATCTTTTCTTTCGATGCAAAATGTATTTTAAAATTAGAATATTGAATAGAGATATTAAAGAAAAATCTAAAGTGAGGAAGAGAAAAATTACAAAAATTGTAAAATAAGTCTTAATAAAACTTGGTTTTCTCGTGTAAATGTGCAAATTTTGTAAATATGTAAATAAATAATATGTACTTAATAAATTAAACAAAATTGTTTATCACTACAAATTTTTAACACCTACCCATAAAAATTAAAAAAAAAAAGTTAATATATACCGGGTGTCCGTTCTCAAACTCGAACATAGGAATCTAACATGGCATTGAACGTTTTTGCTGACTCCTGATCGCCAATTCAACTTACAGGAAAGATAATGGTATCAATACAAAGATAAAATTATTGCACATCAAATGATACTAGCAATAATAATATTAACTGATATAGTATAGAAATAATGGCAAAACACCTAAAAATAAAATGCACAATGTTGATTGCCTATGTTCGACTTTGAGAGTAGACACCCAGTATACATATACTCGTATATATCACTCATATTTTTCTACAGAGGTATTCTTTTAAAATTAACAATATTTATTTAAATTTAAAAAAACATAAGTCTTTTTTTTGCGCTTGGGATTAAAGTAATAATTTTTGATAATAAATAAGCCTTAAACTTTTCACACTCTTCATATGTTGGTATCTTACTTTACTTTTATATTTAAATACTCTAGTATTCAAAATCATTTATTGTTCTTTTTTACAAAGTAAACCTTTATACAATGCTAAACTTTGAAGATAATTTATTTTTCCCGCTGCTGATCATGTAAGTCAGTGATACAGCCTTAGTAACAAAACGTGTAAGTCGGTGATTGTATATGTTTGCTGCTTTCCCTTGACTACGGAACTTAATATTATTATTAAGTTCCTAGGATAATAAAATTAGCAAAGCAAGATGCAGATTTAGACGTTTTGTTTATAAATTGCAAGTGTTTAGGTAACATGTGACACTCACAGGTAACACGACTCACGAAAACTAATCCTGGTGACAGGAGACAAACTCAACGATTTTTTTCAAAAATCTAGGAAAATTTCGATAAGCAGCGGGAAAAATATAATAAGATAACTGGGATAATCTCTGAAACTTCTTTGTGGCGTGAATCTATAATTCATATTCTTTTTTTAGGTATTTCGCCACTCTGCAAGTTAAAATTATTAAATAACGTATTAAATAACGAAAGTTTCGAGGGACAATCTGCCCTCGTTATCAACGAATAACAATTAAAAAGGAACAAGAAAACTTAGCTTTTTCACGGATATTGAAAACCACCAACCTCCAATGAATTGCTTGACATTGACGTTTGTTGATTGTCTAAACCTACTTGATCTGATTTTTAAGAATGGATAGCCAACTAGTGTCTAAAAATATTGAGACAGACGACACGCATTTTTCTTCGTTAAGTAAAATATATGCCGTCTCCTTAATTTTTCGTTTAGTTGACATCGATTCTTTAGACAAGATCTTTGTGTTATGCCAGTGTACTTTATGATTGTTATCCCAAGCATCATGCCAGAGTTCTTGGCGTACTACATTTTCGACTCATGTCACGCATCGTCGCAATTAAAACACTTACACCCGTATGCATAGTCGTTTGCCAGCAACTCGCCAGAGTCTCGCCGCGCGCTGTACGAGAATTACAATGCATAGTCGCTCGCCGGTAAAATAATGTACGTGCGTTACTATACTTTTTAACGGAGCGCCGGCGACGCGCTGGAGATGGTCAGTAGCATCTCCCGCAAATTTCCGTGTGTATTCTAGGGAACAAATAAATCCAATCTTATTGATTCTTGCTTTTCGGTTATTGTGGTCAATTGTGTTAGAGGAATGGATCGTAATTTATGTATGCTGTATAACACAAATAGAGATATTTTGAATTTAGAAATTCACATACCCCGTATATATAATTAAATTCGAATAAAAACAGTAGCTGTGCTTGTTGTATAAACTTTGCTATTTAATTAGATGTACAGTAGAGAAGTTGACTTTTTTTTAGTTATTATTTTAAAATATTGTTTTTAATACTTCCTGCATTTGTATTTGTGACAAAAGGTTGTCTATCCCTGGTTGGAGCGAAGGCGGTGGTTTAGATGATGCACAGCCTGTGACCATCAACTCACGCTTTACGTCTGCTAGCACGCTTTTTCGATTTCATTTCATTTTATCCCACCACTTTTTTAATTGATTCGCTAACATTTTTAACAATGCAAATAAGATGGACCAGAACTACGTAATTTTATATTTAACTGTATAAGATCTTTGCATTCTATGCTTCCTTCCACCACTTTTTCTTACCCGTCAACTGCGTTGTCGATTGTTTGCCTTATAACTTTAGTTACTAACGCTGCATATAACTTTAGTAACGCTTCAAACATCTCTGTATCTTATCAAATTCACAATTCCTGTTCTGATTTTACAATGTCAAATTTGCCAGTCGCATAATTTAAGTGCATCTGCCATAACAAGCACAATTAATAAAAATTAAGTTGAACGCAACCCCTTTGATACCGTTTTACCTAATGCTAACCTCCGTCAATCAAATTATAGTTACTGCCAATCATATCTTGTACATTTATTAGTGTATAACAATGACTTAATGTTGCAATAAACAAAATACCAATTCTGGAACCTATTTGAATCTTTCTCTCATTTTCACGTCTTATTTATGCAACCAGAATTGCGGTGAGCATTATTTATTTATTTTAGCAAGTAGCCAACAGATCAATCAATTACAGGCTACTATTAAACAAAATATACATAATCTGTACAATACTTACAGTAATGTATTAATTACTTAGAATGTATGGTAGTGGCAAGCAGATAAGTAAGAATGAGTACTAGAGACGAATATCACATATAACTGTAGTTGACATAAATATCAGATATGTTACAAAGTTGTACATTAAGCAATAAACAAAATCCATATATTAACTAGTTGCTTAAGTACGTGCAAAACAAAATAAAGAACAAATCAATTATTATAAATTATAAATAAAATATAAATACCATTACAGAGAAACCGAATAGCGCAGATGGGTAAGCACTTGCCTTGCATTAAGCAAGTCTTCGGTTCGAATCCCGCGAGGGTGGAATTTTACGCAGCCTTGCGATTTGAACCGGGCTCGGTGAGACCATTCACAGTTGTGCTTAAAATTAACTGTGCTCTACTCAGCTCCATAGACCTAAGAGATAGAGTAACAAGGTCAACATGACACACACACACAGCGCACACAATGGTTGCTGAGCAAGCACAAAAGGCGAGCTCCAACTTTGTATCCCGAATCCGGGGCAAGTTGAGCATGGTACCGCCGGATGTAAGCACATAAAGCACCAGCCTCGATACCGCAAGGTAAAAACGAGGTTATCGATTATACAGTATACATATACATACATAAATAGCATTACAAAAGAGAACGCGCCTCTAATTGCCAAGTGTGCATGTGCTTGCTTGCGTGCCATTAACTTGTCTAGTTTGAGCTGAAGACTCGACAAGGGCCGGTGCCTAAAGCGGTCTTTGATGAAAGTCGATTTAAAAATGTGGCATAACTAATTTTACGACAATTCTATATGTAATCTGTTTATATTGGGTGCGGCGAAACTCGGGGCAGTGAGTACAGTGAAAGTTAACTGTAACACCCCCGTTTCGTTACGGTTTCCTAAGGGCCTCCATATTGTTCTTGTTGATGTATGCTCGCATTAATAATTTACAGCTGTTTTCAACTAACAAACAATTGATCGTTGTTGTTAGACAAATAGCCGATTACTTGCATTAGCATTAGTAACTGTGTTTTTGAACTAGCTAACAGCTTATCATTGTAAATGTTTGGCAATTTGCCATATGCTTGCGTTAGATTCATTTAACCTTCAATCTGCCATTTTGTGGTTGCATTCCTCTTGTGAAATAAATGCACTGCTATTTAGCCCTTGTCTTGACTGACCAAGGTTTTAAGTAATACAAAGGTTATTTTAGTACTTCAGTTAAAGTGCTCTTCAAGCAAACCAAAGTATGATCAAAAGTTATTTCCATCTCGCATGGCTGTGGAATAGTTCCTAATTTGTGAATTTAACTGTGTTTATTTATTTATTTATTTATTTATTTAATTTGCACTCAGCCAACAGCCGTCAGCTTAACATTTGATTTATAAGTGAGTTATAGTTGCATTCATAAATTAGAAACTATTCCATAGCCATGCTAAATGAAAATAATTTTTGATCATACTATATTTTAATCTGCCTGTGCGGCCTTTCAGTTTGATCTTATATAGGTTTTTGTTGAGCAACTACGAAAGTATCCCCCCCCCCCTTAAAACCAGTCATTCAGTAACTGCAAATACGGTAGATCTGCTGGACATCTAGATGACTAGCTGCAGTGGCATCCACCCAATTATTACGAGTGCGTGAAACAATGTGCTAACAATGCAGTTTTCGCGCGAAAATAACCGGTCAGTATGGAAATCAACGCCGGAGGCCTGCAAGAAGGGCATTCGCGTGCAAGTGGTTGAATAGCGCGGATCAAGAGATTCGCACCCAGATTGTTAACATGTGCGGGTCGTGGCGAGTTGTTTAAAGCTGTATAGTATAGGAATTGCCTTAGGCCACCGCTATTTTACTCAGGTCACACGAATTCAGAACTAGTAAAGATGGTTTTCTTCTCAGCTGTTACCAGTTTAGAATAAAACCAGGGGGGATATTGTAACGGGTCAATTCGTGCCACCTGTATTTATTCAAATTATATCTCTTCATTATACAGTGACAGTAAGTGCTCTTGTATTTATGCACGTAGTTTAGTACTATAGAGTGATATTTAATGTATGCGCAGTCAATGACTATAAGTGCGGTGTGCTACCAGTGCGTGAAACAATGTGCTAAAAATGCAGTTTTCGAGCGGGAATAACCGGTCAGTATGGGAATCAACGCCGGAGGCCTGCAAGAAGGGCATTCGCGAGCAAGTGGTCGAATAGCGCGGATCAAGAGATTCGCACCCACATTGTTAACAAGTGCGGGTCGTCGCGAGTTCGATCAGCGAACTCGCGAATTGTCAGCAACACGAAGCGAGCTAATAACAGCCCTAAACAGCGCAGCATATATTGTGTGATAGCCGGCATTAGTCGCCGTCGGCTCATCGTGCCTCTGAAAGAGACGCCAGCGCCCGAGAGCAGCCAAATCCTGCCGCAGTTGCAGCCTTGTCAGAAGATAGCTATCGTTGCGACAACATAGAAAAAGCAACTGCCTTAGTATACAGCTATAACACTTGGGAGCCCTCAAAAGCCAGGTTAGTTAATAGCCATAATCATCGTGCAAGCGAAATATTATTGCACCAGTTGGAGCCATTACCCTTGTGATTGTTAGCACGGGGAATTACCTGTTGATCGAGCGTCGTAGTTGCGTCATCCCAACGTGCACGCACTATTTTCGAAGGCCGGTATCCGGTTACGAGCCTGTTCAAGAAGGGACAGCGTCGCGTTGAGTTTACTAGTGCACACTATTTAACTTTGCGCCGATTAATGAACTTCTACGTATCTGTTTGAACCATTTTCATATATGTAGCGTGTCAGCGCTGTATTTGGCATGTATTTATATGTATTTTCGTGTGTGTGTATTTGTTTGCAGATTATATGCTTTATTGTAAACTGTCGAGCTTTTTCTGGTCATTCATATGTACGTTGGTGAGTATAAAATTTCAGGTGTCCACGAGCTGGCCTTAAATAATATTAGTATGGTCTCAAATAACATTAGCTTTCCCTTAGCTGCACTGCGAATATAACAAAGAGTCTCATAAGCATACTGACTGAATCAGCTAGCGAACCCAGGGCAAAGTAAAGTAATAATTCAGTAAGTGTAGGTAGGTAAGAGAGGGGCGGTGTTACAGTGTTTATGCCTATCGAGAATGGTAAACCCCACTCGAACGCTGAGTTAGTCGCGAGCCAATTAGAGACTGTTTGTATTGTTGGCCTCCCAACGCCGTTTTAGACTGTAACAATATTTACAATTCGATTTTGTTCTAAAAAAAATTCCATTTCCGGTACATGAATTTACCGAGCCAATTGAAAACGTTATTTTCAGATGCTGTAATAAACAAACCAATACATATAAAATTCAAACAAAATCGTTTAAGATGATTAGTCTGTAGTTCATGTACACGTACATATTAATCCATAGATATTATGCACTATAATTTCCTTAAAAATGTTAATTTAAATGGATTCCAATGGTTCCCCATATTGGTACCAAACAGAAAAGTAAAACATCAATTGTAATTCAAAGTTGCATCTTGACCTAAAACTCTTTCGTCTCAATGTTGAAAATGGGTGTAATTAAAAAAAACCATAATTTTTCTTCTTCTTAATATAGGCAGAGAGGCTGTTATTTCCACACACTGAGCGGGGATTTGTAAGGTATCTTAAGCTATGCCCAGGGTAAGTGGCTAGCCTAACCCTTTCAATTAACACTTTAATCGCCACGTGAAGCTAACGTGCATCTCTATCTTTTTATTTACAGCGCCGTGTGATGCTAACTTGCATCTCACGTTGAAAAGTTTTCGTGGCCGTGTGATTCATGGTAGCTTCTCATTGTGCGTAACTTTACATGCTTTGCCTAATGCACGTGGCCTCCTATACCCAACAACACATTTACCCCTTGGATAGCGTATTTGGTTGCCTATTTATAGGCGTTTCAATATTAGATATGTTTTATTGTTTCTTCTACGTAGTGGCCCTTGAGTCCCATTTCTGAATTTGTATTGCGGCGATTAACGTGTTAAGGAAGAATGTCCTCACAGGGGTCACAACCACTAAAGGTGTTCGTATGATGGCCGGCTCAACTCTATATAATTTATAAATTCAGAACTGATATTCATAATTGATCAATGTTTATCGAAATAATGGAAAAGTTGATATATATAATCCATTTAGGTCACTCCCGTGACGTAAAAGTCCCTATCAGTTGGTTAATATGAAAATCGCTAGTAGGTGTTAGTTTTTGCATTTTATGTGGGTGCCATTTTCAATTGGCAACAAATTAAATGCACAGTATTTTATTAAAACATCAAGTATATTTGCTCAGTAGATATAATAAGCGTCAAGTAAAACTAATACATGTTATGTAAGATAATAAATGTTCAGTAAAAATAATAAATGTACAGTAAAAATGTTAAAAGTTCAGTAACAATCATAAATGTTTAGTAAAATAATAGATGTTTAGTAAAATAATAATCTTTTGGTAAAAATAGTAGACAATCAGTAAGAAAACAATAAGCGCCCAGTAAAATAATAAATCTTCAGTAAATATTATAGATGTTCGGGAAAAATACAGAGTGTTTAGTACAAATAATAAATGTTTCATTCAAAAGATCAAAGCGACAGTAGGAAGTTTAATTTTGAATAAAGCAAGGCAACAAATTAAATGGGCATTATTATATTAAAACCAAGTAATTTTGTTCAGTAAAAAAACCTTATTTCTAGTAAATAAAATAAAGAGACCGCGATATAAAAAAATGTTTAGTAAAATAAAATATATTCAGTAAAAATAATATATGATACATAAAATAAATGGTCACCAGAATAGTAGGTATTGAAAGGAATATTATTTATATATTATTACATAGGTATTTATCAAAACACTCGCCAGAATGTTACTGCAGTTAACCTGGATTGCATAGAATGTCTACAGTGTTTCTCACCAACTATCAAACATAGCCAAATTAACATTGGAAAATTATTGGGCGATCAACTATTGCTGTGTAGCCATCGCGGTACGTGACTGGTCAAAAATGACAAACGTCAAATTAATACAAATTGTTTGCATTTCTGATTAATCGCGTACCTCAATGCGCACACAGCAATAGTTGATCTTTTCACCATTTCTCAATGTTAATTGCCCTATGTCTGATACTCTGCGGGACACACTGTATATATACTTCCAATGAAGTCATTATAAAAAGATGAAGAAACGACAAACACGATACAAGCTTGTATATTAATTTTTATAAAAAAGTTACAAAAATAAAATACACTCTTAAAATACAAGAATAAAAATTTAAATATTTTCCGCTAGTACGTAAATATATAACATTATATTATTAGAGCAGCAAAGCTCTCTTGACTTTCGTTGGACGACCTCTGCATCGTTTTTGTCCTATTGGCATGGCTTTTGCTTTTGGAGATGGGCTTACTGTTTTCAGTCTTATTGCTAGTACAACGATGTGTTTGCACATCATTATTTTTAGGAATGCTGGACAGTCACAATGACCATCAAGCCCTTAATTTTTATCTTTAGGCAAAACTCTTCTCCAAATTTTGAACATCACAGATTTAAACTCATCAAATGAAAAGAAATCTAGGCCAGCTTTTTTTGTCGCACCAAATTCTTCTACATGAGTCGCATAACCAGCAGGAATAATGAAGCTATTATTGTCATTACTTGTACCGTCTGTCTCGTCAGGGCCGCGCCGCATATTTTGGTTGCCTGTGTGCGGATATTTTTTGTTGCCCCTAACTCTAGTAGTACTTTCAAAAGTAAAAAAAACTTCAAACTCACAAAGGAATTTCCTATATTAAAATACAGAATAAAAATATAAAATAAAATACAAAAGAAAAAAAAAGTTTATAACAAACCTTAAGAAGTTTAATACATAAATAAAATGGCTGAACTTTTAACAAAATAACAGTAAATATAGGCACAAACATATGATTAGAATAAATCTAAGTATTTACAAGAACTCAACGCGCCTGGTTTTTATTTCCGAAAACTTTTTTATAAATTCATGAAGTTGTAGTTGCTCGACATGGTCATGTTCTATTGAAATTGTAGCCATATTGACCAGTCTGGTTTGGGTCATGGTGGTTCTCAAATAATTTTTTATAATTTTGAGTTTTGAAAATGATCGTTCGTCTGATGCTACTGATACAGGCAAAGTTAGTAAACTTATTAGCGCAATCGCAGTGTTAGGAAACGTAGTGCATAAACTGTTTTCTAAAATATATTCCAGTACGTTAAACGCAGTCATACTAGGTCTTAGCATATACTTCAAAACATTTATTTCTTGGTAAAGTTCTAGGGAATCAATGTCCGTTTCATTTCTACTACTGTCAGACAGTTTTAGTTGTAGGTCTTTGCAGTTATTTAAAATGGCTTCATCTTCAACTTCTTTTAAACCGTGCACATTATAAAGAAAATTAAACACGCTACTGTGTTCGTTTAGTAGGTCAAATCTATTATTTAAGGAACTTAAAGCCGTGCCTATTACAATCAAATAAAAATTAATTTTGAAATTTAATTCGGGAGTATGCACACTTTCATCTGAATGTTCATACTGAAATTGGGTTTTCTTTTTTCTTCGTCGCACAGTGAAATTATCGAGAAACGTTGGTTCTACCTCCATCTCTTCAGCTATTTGTTTTGCAGTATATATACAGTCGGAAAAACCTTCATCGCTACGTTTTGTTTGAAAAAATGTGGTGAGATTATTTAGTAAGTCCAAACATATTCCAAGATTTAACGTTGGCTGTTGGATCATTTTACTTACAACATTAATTTTTGACAAAATTTCATGCCAAACTGCAATACAGCAAATAAATTTAAAAGATTGAATTTTGGCTGCTACATACTTGGCTTGATGGCGCGTAGTAGAATCTTTATTTGAATCTTCTACAATATCTAGTAATGCGTCGTGAATTTCAGGAAGTTGAAATCGCAATGGTAAAACTGCATCAATTCTATTCTCCCACCTTGTTTGCGATATAGGCTTTAATGTTAAACTTTGTATGTGAGTTTCTAAAACTCCCATCTTTGTGTGGACGAAGAAAAAAATACAAACAGCTCTTTTACTGTATAAAAAAAATCAACAGTTTCGAAATTGATTTTTGCAGCGTCATTAACTACAAGGTTCAGACTGTGTGCTGAACAAGGGAAGAAAAAGGCACGAGGATTGATGTTTAAAATTTTTCTCTGTAAACCGTTGTGAACCCCTCTCATATTCGCTCCATTGTCATAACCTTGACCACGCATGTTGTAAAAAAAACCTAAGAAATGTTCATGGGCTTCTACCTTTCTAGATGTGGTGTTTAGTTTTACGAAACGAATGATTATCGTTAATTGTTCCGTGTGACTAGCATCAGGTGTGCAGTCTAATATTAAAGAGAAATATTTTGACTCTTGTACCATTCCCAAAATAGATTCTTTTATTTCATTTGACAATAAATTTAGGATTTCGTTCTGAATTTTGTCGCCCAGATAAGTGGGCATATATTTCAAACTTTTTGAAGTTTTAATTCGTCTTACGTGGGCTGACATAGTAGCATCGAATTTAGACACCATTTCAATAAGTTTTAAAAAATTCCCGTTATTGGCATCAAAAAGTTTATTTGATTTTCCACGAAACGCGAGATTTTGACGAGCCAAAAATTGTATGAAGTATATAATTCGTTCTATCACGTCATACCAATGGTTTTTTTTCAATGTTATAAACTTCTTGTTGAATTTTGTCTATAGTTGTTTGGGTCTTAAATGCTTTTCCTAGTTTTATCCATTTGTTGCAATTTTTAATGTGTATTGAACTTTTTTCATGCCTGCATAATATCAACGATAAATGTTGCCAGTCAGCTGAATCTTCAGTGACTAAAGTATGGCTTATGCTCTCTGTAAATAATTTACAACAAAAACAAAAAACTGAATTTTTCAATACCGAGTACAATAACCAATTTCTTTCGCATTTCTCGCCATTTGGCAATGTCCTATAATAATATACGTCAGAAAATTTGCGTCCCTTCTCATCGGCAGGATAGTTACGTTTTTTTACTTGCTTAGGTTGATTTTGTACCAAGATTTGAATAGAGTTATTTGATAAATTATCTGGCCACATACCAGGATCATCACTTATTATATCTTCGGCAAGTTCGGGTGGGAAAGCGGCTGTTACATGCTGATGAATTTCCTCTTGTCCGTCTCCTAATTCTTGCTCAGTTTTTTCTGCAATGTCTTCAGACGGTTGTTGCTGGGCTTTACTGGTAGATGTAGATGGCCGGAGATGTTCTTGAATTTGCTCTTCTCCCTCTTCTAACTGCTCCTCAGTTTTTTCTTCAATGTCTTCAGAGGACTCTTGCTCGGCTTTACTAGTAGATGTAGATGGTTGCGGGTGTTGTAATTTCAAATATTTTTCTAATGCCCCAGCTTGTTTTTCTACATTTTTCCGTTTTTCTAGTTGCTTTTTTCAATGTTGATAACCAGATTCTTGTTTTCTCGGCATTGTTCAGCTGCAGTAATTAAATGTCTGAAAGCATAACAAAGTAAAGAAATGAGAAAAAATTCAAAACGAATTTCAGCCCCGAATAAAAATAATAAAAAAATTGAAAATTATTTGATTACTTACATGTTTCGCTTTTGTCTCCGTACTACTTCTATTGTTCTATTGCAACACTCAACACAACTTGCACACTTTATCACTTGAATGCGGAAATGACAATGAACCCGAAAATGTTATTTTCTCCCTAAGAGAAATAGAACTAAAAATAAATCGAATTGCTGCAGCCAAAACAGTAATAAATAATCGTTTTAAAGATTCGTACGTGCTTAATATTTATTTACAAAGTTTTCGGGTGTGTGATCGCGTTTATCAAGATAAGACGGATAGGTTTATATAATCAACTCGGTAGGCATGAAATTTTATTTTTCACTCTGATAATTTTTATTAGATAGGGAGACTCAGTAATAGAAGAATAAAACATATCGAATTCCCTTCGTGTTGCCCCTAAACGGACTGTTGCCCGTGTGCGGTGCACACACCGCACACTGGGGCGGCGCGCCCCTGTGTCTCGTTTTCCAGAATTATATTTTTTCACGTCTGGGAGCAAAACACGGTTTCTACGATACCAAAATAGTGAGGGAAATAATGAATTACTCCCTAGAGAGGAGAAAGGTCGCTAGGGTGTTTTTATTATGACTGCGCAACAAGAGCTCACAATTATGTCAAATTCGAGGTTATCAGGTTAGGTTTTGCGTCAGTTTTGACACAAAATCTAACCTGCTAACCTCGAATTTGACATAATTGTGAGCTCTTGTCATAATGACTTACAATGCCACCAACTATAAAATTTACCATAGGCTACTAATTTTAAAATAATTCTAACTAAATAGCTATTAACATATCTAGGAATGTTATGATTCATAACATCCGTGATTTGTTCAATAGTTTATCGGTTGCTGTATGGTTATGGTTGCCATGTACGGTAATGGACTATTACCGTACAGATCAGTTATGATTTAGTTACCAGCCTACTTTTGTATATGTAAACAAGGGATTAATATCCTGCAACCGATAAATGTCAATAAATGACGTTTAAAAAACAGGTTTTTCGTTTTAAATCTCTCTGCAACGTGAAAAAAATAGTATATGCAACTCGGAGAGAATGCTATTTTGCTTCAGTGCAGTTTCTGCACCTCAGCAAAATAACGCATTTCTCTCCCTCATTACATAATCTACTATTTTCTGCTGTTTAGCCCACTTTATTATTAACACAACACCTAGCCTCAAATATCCAGCCGGTAAAGGAAGTCGCTGTTACTGAACGTTTATTATTTTTACTGTGCAAATTCAAATAAATTACTGTGCATCTTCTATTTGTTTAATATGCGTTTTAAACTGTACAAAATATAATAAAATACCGTGCATATTTTACCGGCCATTTTTAATTTTCTGATGTGCAATTTGCAATATTTTACTAACCATTCGGGTTTTTATACTTTGCAAAAATTAGTTGATTACTGAACACACATATTTGTTTACTGAATAAAACTGGATTAAATACTGAACGTTTTATTAGTACCCTTTTCAATTTAAGTTTTTTACTTTCACTTTGACATTTGAATTATTGAAGTACCTACATTTTGATTAATTATCTTCTTATAATTCATATTTCAACCATAGAACTTCCATCACAACATAATTATTAAGAAGCCCATAGTCAAGTACTGTACTGATACAAGTACCAGTTGCACTGCCTTGCAGTTCTACTTTTGAATAGTTGAATTTCTCGCAAACACTGAATTTAAACACATTTTATATTATCACCTGTGGATTCATATAATAGAACGATTTTTGATAAAATATGGTTTACAATTTATAACTTATATAATTACATCTTACCTAGAACTTGTACAAAGTTTACAAAAATTTTATACAGTGTATAGTATGCCACTTACAAACAAAATATTGAACAACACTCAATTGCAAAATAAGCTTTAAAAGCATAAAATGTGTTTATCACAAACGAAAACGATTTAAGATAAAAACAAAGGCACATGGAAATGTTATTATTTTAAATTACAGGAATAAAATTGCATTTAAATATTATTTACTTTTGGCGTGCTTCTTCCCCAAAGCCAATTAAGAAGAACTTTGGAAGGACTTTGTACATCTCGTGCTGTAAAAATAAAAACAAATGGTGTTATTAAATCAGCAGTATTCACAAATGCTACTTACATAATGTGTAATTAGCATCTTGTACCAATCTAGCTGCTGCTTCTGGAGGTAACATTGCAGCAACATCACGATGTTGCTGCATGAGCGATAACTGCTGGAATCGCCTCCGTTCTTGTTCATCTAATAACGTCTTATCTCTTCTATATCCAACCGATTTCAGTTCTGACAGTCTGTAATTCAGCATTAGTTAAAAAGTAAAACACATGTACATCCTACACTTACTTATTGGCAAGAGGGTCCCTTCCACCTGGCAAAGTTTCGGTAGCTTCTGTAGCCAACTCAGTCCCAGTAGCCCCGAGGACTATTGCAGAGGCTTTACTTTTAGGTGTACTGCTTACTGGAGAATCAGTTATTTTTGCAACCTCACTTTCGACTCCTTCAGGTGTTGGTGTCGTAGGTAAAAATCTACTTCTCAGTGTTTCTTTTTCCCTGATTGCATTTGAAAGTTTAAGTTGCAAAGTGTCTCTTTCTTCTAGTAACTGCATTAGTTCGACTGTTAATTCTTCACAACGAACATCACGCTGGTGTAGCATGTAGAGAGCGAGGTCCAACTCAGCACGACTTACTGGTTCTAGATAATCATCCTCTGCAGACGGATTTTGTTCTGGTGTTTCACTTTTGCTGGTCTGCTTTAAGTTTTGATTCATTAGATAAGGCCAGTTATAAATAGTGTAATGATAAACAGAAATAATGACATGGCAATACGGGGAACCCGTTTCCAAATAAAAAACACACAAAATAATATAAACCTCGTTAGATCATAAAACAACCAAATTGATAACATCGCAATTCTTTTACGTTGAAGCAGTATACAGGAAAATTAAGAAACGAAACTAAGAAAATAAGAGTATTGTAAGAAAATGCAACAAATGAAGAACATAAAGTACCGGAATTGCAAATGCTAGAAGATAATCATTATAGAAGCAAGTGAGGCAATATTAGAAGTAAAGAAATGGCGTAGGAAAACATGGCTTTCAGCAACTGCACATGCTATAGATACCCGAGCACCTAGCAGTGGCGCCCTTCCAATTACTAAAGGTAAGACCGATGTGTTTAAACCGGCTTCAGCATAGATGAACTATTGAGATCTGGTGAGTCCCACCCGAACGCTGAGTTAGTCATGAGACAACTGGAGGGTATTTGTATTGTTTGCCGCCTGTTTTAACGCCGTTTTAAAAAGTAACGAATAGTGTGTGTTAGTAGTGCTAATTGAGGTGAAATAAGATGAACGCGGCAAGTAAAAAAAACAAAAGTATTTATAATGAATATGAAAACCCTGGAAAATGTGAGGCAACAAAAAAAACAATTGAGAGTTAATGATGAAATGAATGAAACACACAAAGACGGAAGGCAAAAAAGAAAGTTTGCAACAAGATATATGTTAATTTGAATTGAGAGTTTAAAGTAGAGAGCTGAGTATGAATGGGAGCTATCAAGAAAGCAAGGCAAGGTAACACCAGAGTGCTTAACACTAACAACTAGAACTAAGAAGATAGAAATATTATACAGTCTTAAAAACTTAAAAATACATATGTGTAGATTAGTAAAAATATACAAAATGAAAATTAGAAAAAAATTAGAAATACTAAAAAAAAAGCCTCAGCATAGTGAAGAAAAAGTGATATAGCACAAGATTACGAGGAAATTCATAATAAATCATGAAGTATGCACAGCAAAAATGATTGAAACAGTAGAAGAGAAAGAAGGAAGACAGTATAAGTGTATGGGTTAGTAAAAATATACAAAATGAGAATAAGAAAAACAAGAAATGCTAAAAAACCTGAGTAATATTATGAAAAAAGGATATACGGCAAGATTAAGAAGAAATTAATAATAAATGATTAAGTAATAATAAATGATTAAGTATGCACAGCCAAAATGCTCTTAACACTGGAAGAGAGAAAAAGACGACAGTATAAATGTGTGGGTTTGTAAAAATATACAAAACGAGAATAAGAAAAACAAGATATACTAAAAAAAAACCTCAGTAATGCGAGGAAAAATATATTGTGCAAGATTAAGAGGGAATTAATAATAAATGATGGAAGTACACACAGGGATAATGCTGCTAACAGTGGGAGGGGAAGAAAGCAGTATAAATGTGTGACTTAGTAAAAATATATGAAACAGGATTAAGAACAACGAGAAATACTAAAAAAAAAAAACCTTAGTAGTGCGAAGCAGAACGATATATTGGTAGATTAAGAAGAAATTAATAATACATGTAAAGTATGCACAGCGAAAATGTTGCAAACAGTGGAAAAGAAAAAAGAAGACAGTATAGATGTGTGGGTTTGTAAAATAGATAAAACGAAAATAAGAAAAAAAGATATACTAAAAAAACCTCAGTAATGTGAAGAAAAAAGGATATAATGCAAGATTAAGAGGGAATTAATAATAAATGATGGAAGTACGCACAGCACAAATGCTGCTAACAGTGGGAGGGAAGAAAGCAGTATAAATGTGTGACCTAGTAAAAATATATGAAACAGGATTAAAAACGAGAAATACTAAAAAAACCTCAGCAGTGCAAAGCAGAACGATATATTGGTAGATTAAGAAAATAATAAATGATAAAGTATGCACAGCGAAAATTCTGCAAACAGTGGAATAGAAAAAAGAAGACAGTATAGTTGATTTGTAAAATAGATAAAACAAAAATAAGAAAAAAAGATATACTAAAAAAAACTTCAGTAATGCGAAGAAAAAAGAATATGTTATGTATGATAAATAATTTAATTATAACCAATACATTTTTTGGCTTGATTTCCATTTGCCGGATTCTTTTCGCCGAAATTCAATTCGTCAGAATCCGTCATGCCGGAAGTCTTATGACCGCAATGCATTTCGCCGGATATCAAGATCGAGGACACTATGCTAATCGTGAGGACAACACTGGCCGTGGTAGTGAAACAAAATAATCAAAGACTGCAACTAACCTAAACAAGCTAGAACGAAACTTTGCTGAATTTCGTTATATGACGGCAAAACGGAATCCGGTGAATAGCTTTCCGGTGAAATCATTATCCTGCGAGTCGAAATCCGGCGAATGGGAAGGCCAAACATTTTTTGACCATAAAAGCATTCACAAATACACAAGACTTGAACCAGCTACGACAAAAGGTTAATAATCGAGTATAGTATAGTGGAAAGACAAAACAGACATTTAATTTGAAATCAGAGTTAGAAGAGGCAGCGAAATTGGCAGTGGAACAAGACAATTAAGAAGATCCTAGAAAACAGAGGACTCCGATGGCAACAAGCTAGACAACTGGCTAAAAACCGAGCCGAATGGAAAAAAAAACTCACAAGAATACGTAGAACCAACAACCTGACATCTGCAAAGGTATAAGAGACAGAATTAAGTACGTAAGTAGAAGAAGCAGGTATCGAACTAATTGATATCATAAAGAGAAATGTGATAGATACAGACACTATATCGAAACAAACATAGAGAGGTGAAAAGAAGTGCAAGACTTTATAATAATTAGGGCAAATCACCACAATTTACAAATTAAATAGAATAGTTTTAATAAAGAATTTTTGTGTAATCTCAAGGCTTATTAAAATGATGTTATAATTAATATTTGCAAAATAAATGGTTTATTGCTCTTTTAGGCCAGTCGACAAGTAAATTTTAGTGGGAATAATTCCGGACAAGCTGGAATAAATTTTAATCTGTTCTGTTGGGACTCAGAAGATATATATTAATTTTGCACCCCTTGACAGGCCCGGATTTAACCGCTATGCTTAAAAAAAGGTCTAAATTTTTATATTTTTCCTAATATTAGTGAATATCTCGATTAGTATCAACTATTGAGCAAAATACGTAGTTATCAAAATTAAAGAAGAGTAAATTCTCTACAAAAATGTTCTATACATTTTTGTCATATATTCGCTTGTTTCGAATTCATAGGCGTCGAAATATATTTTTTTTCGAGCATCTGCTTGTTACTTTCTTTTACGATAAAAGAAGTATTGGATTCACCCTAAAAATCCGAAATTGAGTTTTCAACAGATCTTCAGGTTTTAAAGTGACCTGAACCCAAAAAACATGTTTTTGTTTATTGCTCTGTCTGTGTGTCGGTCTGTCTGTGTGTTTGTTTGTGAACAGAATATCTCAAAACGAAAAGAGGTATGACGTTGAAACTTCATATATAAGTTTTGTGTACTATCTAGATGCGACAGCAAGCTTTTAAAGAAAATCGCGTAACCGGAAGTAGGTGTTTACTCTTGTGATTTTTCAGTTTTTTTTGGATTTTTTCAAAAACGGCTTTAACAATTTTTTTCAAACATTACAATTTTATTAAATTTTTAATGTGTATTGATGTGAGCTAGGCAATTTTTCAGTTGAATACCTCTAAAATGGGTTTCTTTTGTTTTCTTTTCCAATTTTTTTTATTAACTCCTATTTTAAATAGAACACCCAGTATATTATTACATTCTTGAACTCAGCTTAAAATTTTAGAGAAAATTTGTCTCTTGAACTAACGCTCTATTGTGTATGGTTTCTGTACAAATTGCAATTTTTGAAATTTTTTTATAAATGCTTGAATGTATGTACCTATGTATGTATGTATAATCGATAACCTTATTTACCTTGCGGTGTAGAGGCTGGTGCTTTATGTGCTTGCATCTGGCGGTACAATGCTCAACTTGCCCCGGATTCGGGATACAAAGTTAAAGATTATAAATCAAATTTTGGCTAATTATAAAATCACTATGAAAGGAAGTTGTGTGCGTGTATCACACCAGATTTTTTTTATTATTATTGACGTTCCACTATTCCAACTTTGCTAACTTCAAGTTTCTTTTGAAGTTGACTGCTCATCAATTTTTTTTTGCCTTTTTGATGTTGGTGGTTGTTCAACAGAAACCACATATTACTGAGCAATGCAAACCTGCTTTGCGACAAGATACATTACAACCTTTGGCGCATTTACAAGAAATTAGTTTCAGTAATTCTTGGGGAGCTGCGTCTTGTACAGTGGGAATGGGCATTAATCCATTCTTTGAATTTCTCCATCCCCACTCGAAAGGTGATTTTTCGTTTCCATACCATAGCTGAATTTGGTTGTAAGTACGGAACGAGTGCAAGCGAGCTGCGTCTTTGGTTGGTGGTAATGATGCTAGATTTGGTAAACTTCTGTTAATAGATTGTACGAAACACTGGTATCTATACCTGTTCAATGATACACAGTGTGTTGATCCATGCAGAAGAAGAAGAAATTGTTCTCCCACTTTATCTATTTCCTCTGGGGACGCGTTTGGGTCTTTGAAAATTTGAATAGCCTTCTGTAAGTTTTTCTCTTTCTGTAGAAGTTTAACGAACTTCATTTTCTCCTGCCTGTATAGTGCAGAAACACTATCGCAGCCACTAAATGCATGCAGAAATAAAATGTTGTCCTTAATTGAATCATCCGGAATTACGCTCGCTAACAGCCATTTCAAAAAACTTATCGATTGGCCTATTAGCCAAAATTTGATTATTAATCTTTAACTTTGTATCCCGAATCCGAGGCAAGTTGAGCATTGTACCGCCAGATGCAAGCGCATAAAGCACCAGCCTCTACACCGCAAGTATTATAAATACATACATACAAGCATTTGTCAAAAATTTTCAAAAATTGCAATTTGTACAGAAACCGTACACAATAGAGCGTTAGTTCAAGAGACAAATTTTTTCTAAAATTTCAAGCTGAATTCAAGAATGTAATAATATACTGGGTGCTCTATTTAAAATAAGAGCTAATAAAAAAAATTGGAAAAGAAAACAAAAGAAACCCATTTTAGAGGTATTCGACTGAAAAATTGCCTAGCTCACATCAATACACATTAAAAATTTAATAAAATTGTAAAGATTGAAAAAAATCGTTAGCCGTTTTTGAAAATATCCAAAAAAACTGAAAAATCACAAGAGTAAACACCTACTTCCGGTTATGCGATTTTCTTCAAAAGCTTGCTGTCGCATCTAGATAGTACACAACACTTATATATGAAGTTTCAACGTCATACCTCTTTTAGTTTTGAGATATTCTGTTCACAAACAGACACACAGACAGAGCAATAAACAAAAACATGTTTTTTGGGTTCAGGAGACTTTAAAACGTGAAGATCTGTTGAAAACTCAATTTCGAATTTTTGGGGTGAATCTAATACTTCTTTTATCGTAAAAGAAAGTAACAAGCGAATGCTCGAAAAAAATATATTTCGACGCCTATGAATTCGAAACAAGCGAACGTATGACAAAAATGTATAGAACATTTTTTGTAGAGAATTTACTCTTCTTTAATTTTGACAACCACGCATTTTGCTCAAAAGTTGATACTAATCGAGATATTCACTAATATTAGGAAAAATATCGAAATTTAGACTTTTTTTAAAGCATAGCGGTTAAATCCGGGCCTGTCAAGGGGTGCAAAATTAATATATATTTTCTGAGTCCCAACAGAACAGATTAAAATTTATTCCAGCTTGTCCGGAATTACTCCCGCTAACAGCCATTTTAAAAGACTTATCGACTGGCCTATTTCTATTTTAATCATTTACAATCAAATAAAATAAAGCTCCGGTCTAGCATGAGAACAACTCTTTTTCAGAGGGTTAGGTCTTAACACTCGTTCGTATTACAATTACTTTTGAGTAGGACAGATTAACTCGTATGGCAATTGCTCAAATTCGTATCTGACAGTTTAACCTTCAAAGTGACATCAAAACAGATATGGATTGCTTCTACAAAATAGCGTAATTTGAAGGCAAAACACCAAAAATGGCAAATATATATCAGGTAAATACAATGCAAATAATTTGCCGTGATTTTCGGCTAACCTGGTTTTGTTTCAGTGACGTAGGGACGCCAAGATCTGCATTTGTTTAACTTCCTGCAAGACACTCCAAATTTCTGGTCCAAATCGCAAAATAAAAAAACGCTACCTCGATTATAAAACCATGGATGAATCTGAATCTACGTAGCTGGAATCACGTTCAACCCCTCGTGCAATGTTTATTCTTGATGAAACCCACAGCTAGTGGGCCTTCTGCAACTGCTTCTCTGTGAAATTTACCTTGCAAGGGCAACTTTGTAGGCTGGATCACAAACTCAAACGACGCCACGGCAATTATAAACTTGGTAACGGCTTCCTGCTCCAAATCTTTGGATGTAGGGCTCGATAAAGGATTTCCCACTATGCATCACACACAATTCTTGCTGACCGATGCTTCCAACTATTCGAAAACTTGCCCGAAAAACTGACCTAGCTGTAGAAAGCACCTGGTCAATTCTTGCAGAGCTCCTGCCTCTTCACTGGGATATTCTAGCACAAAGAAACTTCACACAACTACACTCCACAGATTGATGAATTGATAAGTTAAATGGCCCTCGGCCACGCCCTCCGAGTCAGACAGTATAAATAGCTGTAAAATGCGCGGGAATCGCCCACTTTCATTTGTGATCTGGTCACGAGCATATCGTTGCTCTTTTTCTGCTTTAGTTTTCTTAGCTGCTGATGATGGCAGGTTGGCTGTCAAAATACGTATTTAGCAGTTGTTAAATATTTGTGTGGTGAGGGGTCTTAACGAATTGTGATATTTTTTTCTTAGAAATTGTCACTTTAACTTTAAATCTGCTTTTTCCAATTAGTTTTAAATGCACTGTTTCACACGTTTATCTTAGCACTTCACAATTGTCTGTGTCGTATAATAGGTTGCCTTATTCTGCTCTTTACAATCTTTGCTTCCTTGCACTGCTTTGCACTGTTTCTTTACCCGTCAGCTGTCTTGCCGTTTGCTGGCTTCATAAACTTTTACTCATAACGTTCATATAATTTTTGTAACTACACAAACCATCTCTGTATCATATTAAATTCACATTATTGTATTGACGTTGCCACAATTCAATCTGTCAGATACATAAATTAAGCTGTGTTTGCCATTACAAACATCAATTATGAATAAAACGTTAAAGGTAACCCTTTTGATTCTGCCTTATCTAATGCTAACCTTTCTCAATCAAATTATAGTTACTGCTACTCATACCACGTGCATTTATTAGTGTAAAATACTGACTTGATTTTGCAATAAACAAAATATTAATTCTGTGCTCATTTTGAATTCTTTCATTTTCGTGTTAGTTAGGCAACCAACATTACTGTGGGCATTAAACCATTGCAATATAACGACAAAAATGCTGCCTCTCAGCTATAGAAGACGAGGAGATCATCAGAGAGGCTCTAACATAAATCACAACCATGAAAATAAAATGGCGCAGGGGATCGATAACATCACAGCAGAATTGATAAAAGCCAGCACTGAAACTAGCACAACGATGCTATATAAGCTGCTAAGCCACAAGAGTGGAAAACAAGGCTTATAATAAAACTTCTGAAGAAAGGAGACATTACTAAATGTGAAACAGGCAAAATCAAGTAGAATGCAGAGCACGTAGATCAGGTATGTGATTACAGATTAAGATTGGCTGAGCCGCAGGAGAAAAAATCTTGGAGTTTCTAATTTATTGAAAAACAGCTAATTCTTTTAGTCTTTTATTTAACACTATCTTATAGGCTACACTTAGGAGGGAAATTGGTCGGTAGTTTACACACTGTTGTAAGTTCCCCTTTTTATGTATTGGCACTATGATGTTATTTGACCATTCTCTTGGAGTTTTCTTTCTTTTCCAAATTTCTTTTATTATTTTCTTCCTCCATATTTCATTAGTTCTGCGGGTATGTTATCCACACCTGGGCTTTTGTTGTTTCTTTTTACCATGAGTATTTCGTCTATTTCTTCGAATGTTGGTACTTCCACCTGCTGGTCTTCTCTTTGCACTTGCTCTTCTTCTCATGTTTTTAAATTTTCGTTTTGGTCATATAGCTGCTCCTTATAATATTCTTCCCATCTCTCTAGGCTTTTTTCTTCGTCAGTTGTCATTTGCCCAGTCTTGCTTCTTATTACTACTGCTTTTTGTTGGTACCCCTTTCTTATTTCCTCTGGTTTTTTGTAGAAGGCTCTAATATTGTGGTTGTTGTAATTGTCTTCTATTTCTTCTATGGATTTTACTATACTCGGGCCGCCGAACACATAGAATGGAGCAGGCAACCCAAATAACATATTACAAAGGTCACTTGATAATATTTTAATTATAATTACCAAAAAGGATCGGAGATGCCGACCCTTACAATTAGAACTAATTTCAATAATTGTCATTAAACAACTTTTTGAGGTTATGATGCAAATAGAAATGTCGACCAACTTAAAAGTCAAGCCTGACATTTGTGCACTTGTAATTGAAAATGTTTAGGCCTGTGGCATGGCTCTTTCTAAATCTCATTATTGGCTGCGGCGTCGAAACCAAAACACGTTGCCCGTGATATGGTTAACTTTGTAGCGTTTTTTCTTTGGAGTTCCTTTATTCAACCATTTACAAGGACTAAATTGTGCATCTCTACTGCTGTTTTCAAAGTTACATGCAAGTATAAAATATTGACTTCTAAAGTAGTCTCTTAAGGAAATTTTAATTATTCATAGAGCTGCCTGCATTATGGGTAACCGTAAGAAACTAATTCGTAGTCAAGGACGTGAAAGAATCTAAAGCGACTATTGCAATTTTTCTCAGTCGTTTTGCAAGAACGAGTGACTAAAGCAACCGATGTTGGCCTAAATACTATTAGAGGATCCCAACAAAGTGGCGGAAGAAAATTTACTTCTCCAAAAAAACAAATTACTAAACTTACCCCAGGTCATCTGTCGATCAATATAAAGAAGAAGTAATCCCAAGTGTGACTTTGCCATAAAAAGAGACCTACAATGAAAGGTGTATTCGAAGTCGAACAAAATGAAGGGGGGTGTTAATTTCACTGAGAAATTACATTCCTTTGGGCGAGTGGTACATAAAATGGGTTTTCAATAGAGAAAATGTCAAGACAATAGGCACGATCTAATAGAAAAGAGAGAAACTCTGACAAAACGTGTTGATTTTTTAAGAAAATGTAAATGTACTCTTATCTGATTTACCTAATGAAGGTTTTGGTTCTCAAAAGTTTTGTCTAGACATGAATGCAATTTTTTCTATATGTGATTAATTTTAGTTAAGCTATTACTGATGTTATTATACACTTATTTAATTTAATGACCATACATATGAATTAACCTTTATATGGTGTTTAGTTGTATTTTAGCAGTTCTAACTTTTTTTATTACTTCATTGGAGACCATATTAGATGAATTAGAAAGAGTAAATCAGAAGCTTTTCATAAAAACGGCATTAAAGGAACTGCGAAGTTTCCAAAGGGGATTATGATTTGCGGCTGCATGTCAGCTAACGGACTGTTAATTTATTTATTATGTACACACTGGGACGTAAATAAATCACTATCAAAGTTTTATTGCTCCAAATAATGTTTAAATAATAATTTACCCACTTATGTTTGTCGACACTGCACATATATTCTTCCATTCTTGCACACTCACACTTCCAAAATTATTTTCTGCAGAAGTGTTAACATCGTCTAATTTGAATGTTGTATTATTTGTAGCAACATAGTTCTTTACTGACACCCATATTTTCCCAATCTGGTTTAATTCTGGATGGTAAGGGGGTAATCGTAGGACTACGTATGACCATGTTCCGCTAATAATTTCTCAATCATATAACTTTTATGTGTAGGTTTATGTAATTTTCTGGTACCATATAATTGGTTTTGTTTCATTCAACTTAATATAAATGTTTCTTACTGATAACCACTTTTGCATGTCTGCTTTTTCCAAACAAGTGTTGGATTCGGCTCAGTACAGACATTGTTATACCATGCATTATCGATGACCAAAACCGACTTTTTTGAAGATTTGCTAATAATTTTTCTTTCAGGCAATTCACATAATTTTAATGGTTTATTTCATCGTGGCAATAATCTGTCTCTTAAGTCCTGATTTAAACATCAGGAATGAATTTGGTACGAAACCTTTTCTACCTCCGGCATAAAGAATAATCAATGCTTGCTCTTTACTGACGGGGGATTTTAAAGAATTGTTGGTACCATCATCACAACATTTAGAACAGTATGGAAGCTATGCAAGTACGTTTCATCAGTGTACACAATATTTCAGCATTCGGCTTTATATTTTATCTTAAAAATTCAACACAATTTGCTATTTCTCTCTTCTCTATTAGAACGTGTGCCTATTGTCTTGACATTTTCTCTATTAAAAACCCATTTTATGTACCAATCGCCTAAAGGAATGTAATTTCTCAGTGAAATTAACACCCCCCTTCATTTTGTTCGACTTCGAATACAGCTTTCATTGTAGGTCTCTTTTTATGGCAAAGTTATAGATCACACTTGGGATTACTTCTTTATATTGATCGACAGATGACCTGGGTAAGTTTAGAAATTTGTTTTCTTGGAGAAGTAAATTTTCTTCCGCTACTTTGTTAGGCTGCTCTAACAGTATTTAGGCCAACATCGGTTGCTTTAGTCACTCGTTCTTGCAAAACGACTGAGAAAAATTGCAATAGTCGCTTTAGATTCTTTCACGTCCTTGACTACGAATTAGTTTCTTACGGTTACCCATAATGCAGGCAGCTCTATGAATAATTAAAATTTCCTTAAGAAACTACTTTACAAGTCAATATTTTACTTTCATGTAACTTTGAAAACAGCAGTAGAGATGCACAATTTAGTCCTTGTAAATGGTTGAATAAAGGAACTCCAAAGAAAAAACGCTACAAACTTAACCATATCACGGGCAACGTGTTTTGGTTTCGACGCCGCAGCCAATAATGAGATTTAAGAAGAGCCATGCCACAGGCCTAAACATTTTCAATTACAAGTGCACAAATGTCAGGCTTGACTTTTAAGTTGGTCGACATTTCTATTTGCATCATAACCTCAAAAAGTTGTTTAATGACAATTATTGAAATTAGTTCTAATTGTAAGGGTCGGCATCTCCGATCCTTTTTGGTAATTATAATTAAAATATTATCAAGTGACCTTTGTAATATGTTATTTGGGTTGCCTGCTCAATTCTATCTGTTCGGCGGCCCGAGTATAGGTACTCTCTTTTCTTTCTTCGGTATATCGCTTTTGCTTTCCTGCTAGCTGGCTTATATTTTCTACCATTCTCATCTGTTTTTCTTGTTAGATAAAAGTTAACTTTGCTCTCCTCTCTTTTGTTGCAGTTTTGCATTCTTTGTCGAACCAATCTTTTAATTTTTGGCTTTGTTTTCTTTTTAACTTCTGTTGGACGGTTTGCTTTATTATGTTCTTCATTATGTCCCACTCTGCTTCTATTTCGTTATCTTCTCTTCTTCTTTTTAATTCTTTTCCTATTTGTTGAATATAGTTATTTCTTATTTCTTCGTCTTTCAGTTCGGTTGTATTTAATTTCTGTTTGTATTTTTTTGTCTTTGATGGAATTCTTGGTATTTGTTATGTAACTACTGCTCGTACTAGCAGATGATCACTGTCTATATCTGCTCTTACGTCTTACATCCTTCATTGAAGATGAGTGGGTGTTTTCTATCAGAATATGATCTATTTGGTTGACGGTCTTTTGATCTGGACTTATCCATGTACCCTTGTGATTCAGGTAGGTTGCTTTTATTATCAGTTTTCTTATCATTGCATATGATACCGGGTGACCATAAATGATTGTGATTTATTTTCTTAGGTTGGCACTGTTTATGTTGGTGGCACTCTATGTCAAATTCCAGGTTAGCAGGTTAGTTTTTCATCAGTTTGTGTCAAACATAGAAATGGATACTCTTCGAGTAACTGGAACGGCCTTGCTCGGCATAAACCAATGCACGTGTGTGAAGCAGGCGCACTAACGAAAGAGATAGCACTACTGTAGTATTTGTATTTCACTCCAACTCACAGTCATTTACGCGAGACGTGTGCCAGATCAGCCAACATATATGATTTTTACCTGATTTTACCTAGTTCCAATAATTTCAAGGTGTAGAATAGGTGGTGGTTTGTTCATTTGTTATATAATAAAAGTTAAAAGTGAGAGGAGCTTCGTAAAAGTATTGTATATATATAAATCAGCTCGAGAGGCCTTTAAGGCCCTTGGCTTTTTCTGTTATCTTCCTCCATTCCTTTCTTCTCATTACTTGGTTTTCCCAGTTTTCTACTTTTAATTCTTTTAAGTCTTCTTTCACATCTTTAAACCATTCATTTTGAGGTCTTCCCCTTCTGTTTGTGCCTTCCGGAGTTTCCTTGAAAACAATTAAAAACTAAGAGAATGCTGCTGTAAACCATTTCGGTGAAAAACTGCATTTATTTGTGCCAGCGCATCCGCTATCAAAAAAAATATTTTCTTACAATGACGCATGCAGCACCATGGAAAACTGTACAATTTAAAGTGCATGGAAAGCAAGCACCATTTAGGCATAAAATGTCAAAATTTATTTTATTTAAAAACTGTTGGTTTTTGTATAAGTAGTATACGTATAGGTATTGTGTAATAAATATTAATCTATATATATATAAATCAATCGCCGTGTGTTAGTAACGCATAAACTCGAGAACGACTTGACCGACGGATGATTTTTTTTCTGTTTTCTCCGTCTTACTCCCGAGGTGGTTTAGCAAAAAAGAAAATTCGGAAAAATTCAAAGGGAAAGCCGGAAAATTAGAAAATATCGAAAGTGTGTTTTTCTATACACTGTACCACTTTCTATTTGCAGTCATACTTTTATGATTCTGTGCTTAATGGTTTGAAGGGATTTACCCATCATGTCATAATCCAAAACAACGTTTGCCAGGTCAGCTGATGGTAAACACTAAATGTTACTATTTTTGCTTTTTACCTCCTTCTACGATAAAGGAAGTACCTATTGCATTCACCCCAAAAATTCGAAATTGAGTTTTCAACAGATCTTCACGTTTTAGAGTCCCCTGAACCAAAAAAACATGTTTTTGTTCATTGGTCTGTCTGTCTGTGTATCAGTCTGTCTGTGAACAGAATATCTCAAAACTGAAAAGAGGTATGGCGTTGAAACTTCATATAAAAGTTTCGTGTACTATCTAGATGCGACAGCAAGCTTTTGAAGAAAATTACATAACTGGAACTATGGTGTTTACTCTTGCGATTTTTCACTTTTTTCGATTTTTTAAAAAACCGCTCCAACGATTTTTTCCAAATTTTATATTTTTATGAAATTTTTAATGTGTATTGATGTGAGATGTGTGATTTTCTAGTTGAATACTTCTAAAATGGGTTTCTTTTGTTTCTATTTTAAATAGAACACCCGGTATATTATTACATTTTTGAGTTCAGCTTAAAATTTTAGAGAAATATTTGTCTCTTCAACTAACGCTCTATTTTGTACCGTTTTTGTAGAATTTGTAATTTTTGAAAATTTTTGACAAATGCTTAAAAATTAAAAATCAAATTTTTGGCTAATTATAAGATCACTGTAAAAGGAAGATTTTTTAATTAAAATCTCATAACCTAAAGTTATTATAATTATATATTTATTATCATTTTGATTTTTCTGAGTTAGTATTTTAATAAGATTGGTTACTGCCAGCAAAATGTTTTAAAATTTAAAACATAATATGGTTTATAATATGATAGCGCAATAGATTTATTCATATTGCTGTAATAATTAAATTTTACCTGTTTTAAAGTTAAGTTGCTGTAATTTGTCCATAAGCATTAATGAGCTAGACAGAGAGCGATATACTACATATAGGCGGGTTGCATAACTTCACGAGTTGACACGCTCAAGGAACACTAGAGGCCTATCCAGTTATACGTAGTATTTGTATATCTATGGTGTCAAAACATAGAAATAGACTTACAGTGCCACCAACATAAACAGTGTCAACCTAAGAAAAAAAATCACAATCATTTATGGTCACCTGGTATAAGTCTTCTGCCATTTCCATTTGTGATTTCATGTTTGCTGTTTCTTCCTATTGTTGGTTTACATTCTTTCTCTTTTCCGATTTTTGGCGTTAAAACCCCCAATGACTATTTTTACATCAAATTTTATAATATTTCTGTGTGTCCTCCTCCTCCTCGTCTTCTGACGGTGCATGTACATTTATGATGGTTATTTTCCTGTATTTTACATATAGTCTGACGTAGCTGAGCCTCTCATTTATTCCCTTTGCATCTATGATAGTTTTTTATTGTATCCTTTATTATAAATCCAGTTCCTAATCTGTTTTGCTTACCATCAAAGTTAAAGTGAACATAGTTATTTATTTCCGTGTGTATTTGTGAAAATTTTATATTGGTTTCTTGTAGTCCCATTATATCTATCTTAGTTTTTCCTGCTTCTTTAGTTAATTGTTTTATTGCTCCTTCATTGTTAATTCCTCTCACATTCCAGGTTGCTATGTACAATTTTTCATTTTCCTTATTCGTCATCATGTTATCTACATTTTTTGTGTTTTTCAGTTTTTTTGTCTGTTTCTTGATTCCGTTCAGGTTCTCGTCCCTCTTTACCTTGGTTTCTCTTTTCCTTTGCAATTTTCCTCAGTTCTGCTTGTATTCTGAGTTCATTCTCGATATATATTCTGGTTCCTTTTAGTTTGTTTTTATTGGTTATGATGGCTTGTTTGTTTTCCCAGTTCTCAATCTCTATTATGTTATTTGTCGCCCTTCTTAATTTTTGAATGCATGTACCTTCTAAACTTCTGTTTCCACTCCAATTCTATTTTTTAGGAACTGTTTTACTTCCATCTCTTATATTCCTTTTAAAACTAAATTGCATTTCTTGTCTTTCTTTTCGTAAGCTTCCATTCTTTGTTTCATTTTTGAAATTTTTTCTTTGAACTCCATCTTTTGCCTTTCCCATTCTTGTTAGTTTTTAGCTATTTCTTCTTTCATTTCTTTTATCGTCTCGTTACTTTGTTGTACGCATTTTCTGTTTGCTTCCAATTCCCTGCAGATCGTCTCTTGTACTATAGAAATTAATATTTTCTATTCGATATTTGAGACCTCTTGCTTTTCACTAATTTTTCAATACAGGGAGACATTGTTTCGGAAGATATAATTTTTAAAACTGAATTCAGATGAGCCTTAGTCAGTCCAACCTAGCAGCGATTGCAATTGCTCACACTGATAAGAAAATGTCAGCTTCAATACATATCACCATGAATTTTATAACTTCCATTTGCATATTGCTTGGTACTTTTTCTATGTCGATTGAAAATGGATAAAAACGAAGACAAATTTTATTCAAAAGACTATAAATCTTCAACTGTTCTCATGTATTGTATGTAATGACCATACACTACCAATAATCAAAGAGCAATCATTGAAATGAACAACAAACTACACTTAAATTATATAAACTTTGATAAAGCGTTTAATAGTAATAATATTAAACTTCAGCCAAGTTGGGAAAGCGAGCCAAGTAAACAAATGCACGTGCTCGCTGAAAATCACGTGATAGAAAGGCGTTCTGTGGTTGGCCATTTCGAAGCGAAAGTCGAACACCGCGTATGCACACCTTTACACTAGAAGAGGAATGAGTGTTGTAGAAACATATGGATATCAAACAAGTTCATCCGTATAATAGAACAATTCTATAACAATACGGCGAAAGTTGTACACAGACCTGATACAGCCAAATCAATTAAAAGAAGGAAATGAAATTGGATGAGTCACATCCTGAGAAAACTACAGAGCAACATAACCGCAAGCTCTAGACTGGAACCCAGCTGGAAGGAGGAAATGGGGCACACCGAAGAAAACATAGCACCAGATTAAGATCAATGCCCAAAACCAAGTGAGGTGAAGACATGTGAACGCTCTATGTTCCAATTGGAATGAAGGATTAACTTACTTAAATGTAATTAACCTGTTGATAATTAACTGAAACGTGAAATTAAAATTTAAAAAATTGGACTTTTGCTAATATATCTAACTAATAAACCATGGCAGGATTGTATAAGATTTCAAACACAAGAAAAATGCAGTCAAATATAGCTGAAAATCATTATCGCTATTTAAATTAAAGAAATTAAAGACATATTGCTCACCTGAGTAGTAAGTAGAGGCTGATGTTCTTGCGTTGGTGTTAGAAGTTCAAACCTCGATGGCTTTCGGATGTCCAATTCGGCAAACAAGGAATCATAATCTTTACTCTTATCAAACAACTCCTGTTTAAGGCTTTCAATTTTTAAAACCTGATCTTCAATAATGTGCCGCAATTCAGCGAGCTGCGAGTTTTCTTCATTATGCAGAACGTTTTGTTCGTACACTTTATTTTGCAATTCCTCGCACTCCTGAACCTTGATATCCAACTGTGTTTTAAATTCGTCCAAAGTCTCTTCCAGTTCTTGATAGTCGTTCGCTAATGCTGCATTTTTCTGCATTTGTTCTCCCAGTTGAAGTCGCAAATTTTCTAAGTCAGAATCTTTTGCTGCCAATATTTCTTCATATCGATTTTCAGCTTCGACTTGCCGTCGCTTTAGTGCATCCAATTCCTGTGCCTTTTCATTAAAGACACTTTCACTTTCTTGATTGTTGGCATTTAAACTGTAAGAGTATTCCTTTTCTCTCTCGTTTAATAACGATTTCAAATTGTCAACTTCAGACTTTAGTTGAATGATTTCGACTTCTTTAGCTTGAGCATTGTGCAATTCCTGAGTAAGAGCTTCAATTTGCACTTGTTTTTCTTTCAAAAGTAAATTGACTTGCTCCTTTTCAGCACTAGTTTTAGTCCCTACACTTTCAGTATACTGTTGGTAATTATATATTTGGTTATTTAGAATGTCAATTTGTCCACTCTTTTCTTGGAGTTGTAAGCTGACATCTGCAATTTGTTGTTGCAACGCTATAATACTCTCGTTAGCCCTGCTGTCTTGTTGTAGTTCTACATCTTTTATTTTAGTTGCCATTTCGGAAATGTGCAGATCTTTGTCTTGAATTTGTTGTTGTAATAACGAACAGTGATCTTTAAACTGCTTGTAATCACCAAGTTCAATATTAGATTTATCTAGTTTTTCCACATAGTCATCAATAATGCTTTGCTTCTCGCTTAGCTCATACTGCAAGGTTGCAACGACTTGTCGATTTCCATCAATTTCCTGTCTTAACATTTCCAACTCTTGCAACTTTTCGGTTAATTCATCGATTATTTTGGACTTTTCTTTAATTTCTTGTTCTAAAACACAAACAGTTGCCTCGACTTGTGCAATTTTAGCATCCTTTTCTTCAATCTGGCTATACAGCAGCAACGTAGCGCTTTCACACTCTGCAACTTTCTGACGTTCTTGTTCTAATTCACTCTGGTGTTCCTGCACAATTCGAGTTAAATCGTTTATGTAGTGCTGTCTATCATTAATTTGTTGCTGAAGAGCTGAAATTCTATCAACTTCATTTCTGATCTCAGCATCTACATTTCTTCTCAGCTCATTGTTTTCGTTGACCAACGCATTGCATTTCTCCTCAAGCTCGTTCATTTCCTTCTTTAGCTGTTGTTCCACTTGCACGAACTCGCTTTCGCGGGACTCCAAATGCAACTTCCAGCTTTCAGCCACATCAGTTCCTCTTTGATCAACCCTTTGGCTCCATTCCTCGGCAAGCTGTTGGAGGGATTCAGATAAAGTGGATCTGGAAATTATAAATGGAGAGTTAACAAGAAAATTTAGATATTTAAACACTCACCTCTCTTCTATGGCTATATCGAGTTTTTTGGTTAACTCTACCTGTTCGTCGTCCTTTAACTGTAACTTTTTTAGTAGCATTTTATTTTCATCACCAATAACTAGCGACTGATTTAGTTTATCTTCCAGTTCTGTCCTTTTGTGACTATATTCAGTAATTGATTCATTCAAATTTTCTATAAGAACATTTTTTTCTTGTAGTGCATTGAAAAGATCGTTTTTTTCTTGATTTAATGCTGCTATGCTATTTTTCAGTTCGGATAGATTAATATTTTCTGAATGCAACTGCTGAGAGGTAGTTTCTAAACTATGTAATCGATTACTCAGCTCCTGGTTTTCTTGTTCCAAACCACTGATTTTGGCATTAGCTTCGTTCAGTTCATTACTTTGTGGTAATTGAGATGTTTGGATTAAATTTTCTTTCTGGAGTTGCATATCCTGTAACTGCATTGTAAGTTCTTGAATGAGAGTATTATTTTGAACCATTTGAGCCTCGAGGGAAGATGTTTGCTTTGTCAACACTTGACATTTCTGTTCCAATTCACTGTTATCTTTAATTACATTATTTAGTTTTTCTTGAAGATCTTTCTTCTCGTTTATGCTTAGTGCAAGCTGTTCGTTTAGGCTGTTGTTCTCTGTTACTATACTTAAATATTCCGCTTCAGTTTTCATATTCTCTGGTATCGGTTCTACCGATTTTGCTTTCTCGGCATTTATTCTCAACGTCCTTTGTTCTTCTAGCATAGCTTGCAATTCTTCGTTGTCCAAAGTTAGTTCCTTAATTGTATCTGTCAGATCACGAATTTTTTTTTCAAAACCTTCAACATTGATATTTATATCCGACACAACATTTTCCTGCTGGGTTTTGCTATGTTTTGGCGAGTCAAAACCATCATCTCCCCATTCAAACTGTTCGAGTTTTGCTGTCAATTCTCTATTTTGACGCTGCCATGACAGCATTTCGACATCTTGCTTCTCCTTCATGTCAACCATTCTGTCATTTGCACTCTGTAAGACATCAATCTTTTTCAACATGTTGTTCTTTTCAGCTTTCTCTTTATCTAGCTCACTGCTGCTCTCTTTCAGTCGTTTCTCTAAATGAACAATCTGAGACTTCAACTCATCTTGAATGGCATCTTCTAAACCTCCAAAGTCACTTGATTTTCTTATGTCGGATGTCAATTTTTCATTACGTGCCTTGAACTCCTTCAATTTTTTGATGAGCTTCCCGGACTTGACTTGTGCTTGCTTAATTTCTTCCAGATGACGTTCACGCTCCATCTCGAGAACACGTATCCTTTCATCTAATGCTTCAATATGTAAGTTGACATTTTGATTCAAGGTAGGTTTATTGATTCGTTGTCTATAGTCTTCTTCCAACCTAGCTTCTTCAGGACCGCAACCCCATCCATCATCATTTTCATCGAAAGCATCCAGATTTACAGCCAATTGATGTCCAGTGGCTTCCTGGGTTTGCTATAAATAAATATTTACAAGAAGATGTGCAAATTTTATTATGACTTACTGTTTCTGGCTTGTAACATAGATATGTTGTTTTAGCTTCCACAACGTCTTCTAAAACCGGTTCTGCTTTGGTAACATTTGTAACATCTTTGGTCTTTTCAAATTCCACACTATGTAGTTGTTGAAGGTCCTCTTCTGTGGTGTTTGCTTCTTGGTTTGAAACTATTTGCGGTTCTAAACTTGCCATTTGGATGTGTTGGAATCCTTCTTGCTGGACAGCACTGCTACTAGCACCAGGAGGAGCCTCAAGCTGATAACAAAGGTAAGCCGTTTTGGGTTCTAAAATATCTTCTGTAACAGGTTGTACATTATCAAGCACATCTTTACAAGGCTTAGTCTTTTCAAATTCCACCGCTTGAAGTTCTTTGAGATCTTCTCGACTTATTGTCGCGTCTTGAGAAGATACTATTTGTTGTTCTAATGCAGCTCGATCTTCTAGTCCTAACGGTACAGTAGTTAAATTGTCAGCTTGATTACCGATGGCTGTCTGTGAGCTATCTTGATTTTGCTTTTCATAAATAAGTCGAGCAACTGCATTAGTCAACTCTTGACATTGTAGCAGAACGTCCTCTTTCTCCTGTTCGACATCGTACAACATAAATTCCAATGTTTTAATTTTATTGAGCAGCTCTTCTTTGTTATTTTCACTTAAATTACTGGTGGACAAGTTTTCTGCTTGCAAATGTGTTTGAGCTACTGCCTGAATCGGAGGTTCAATGCCTGCCGGCCGACTGACTACAGGATCAATCACAAAATCAAATGGATCATTAATTGCTTCACCTGGCCATACAAATGTTGATACACTTTGCTCTTGCACTGGTTTTTGAGACTTCTCAAAGACTTGGTCTGAAAATGACAACACATTTTTGTGACTATTTTATTTATTAGCTATAGTAAACATTTTTAATAATAAAAAAACAAAATTATTGTTGTTTGTTATGGACAAAGTCTAGGTACCTTAGATACCGACTGCTATGGTCATATAATCAAAGACCTACAACTATTTTCCCAAAAATAAGGTATCCCAGCCCTAGCAAGGGATCTTTTACATGCTACATATATCATAGTAACATGAAACCCAAGGTTTTACGTAGAGGCTTTTTAAATTTTTGCAAACCTTGCTAACTGCTGAGCCACAGAGCCTTGACGTTTTTAATTTGAATTATATTTTCGAAATGGCGAATGGAGATACAGTATTCAAGCTAGTATTGACAAATTTAGGCAAAAAATTCTAATCGCATTGTAAATTGATAGCGTTGCCATATTTTTAAAACCCCAGTAGCCCCCCCCCCCCCTTCGCATATAAAACCGCCAGAGTTGTTATAATAAATTGACAATCGGAAGTAGAAGAAACAGGTATGTAAATAGATGCAGAAGTAACAGGAACGACATTTTTATTTGTAAAGTAAGGATCACAAAATATATAATTTTTATATATGAAAAAAAGGAGGGTACAAAAAATACAGAGAAGAAATCGAGTAAATGAGAATGCAAAACAAGACGGTACCAGAAAAATATGAAAAAATCAAGTGAAAACGAAGAAATGAAAAAGGAATTGGACAACATGAAAAAGTAACATAAAATGGTTAGAAAGAGCAAAAATTAGTAATGATTGTCCTAAAAGTAGATACAGGGAACCCTAAAATATTATCAGAAGCAAAATAGTGAGACAACCAAGGTGCAGTCAATGAAAAACAGTAGAGCAGTGATGTCATTTTAATATTTAGGCGTCGAGATAACCTCTAATCAAAACAGAATTCAGGGAACCAGAAGCCAAATCAACAAAACTAGCAGGAATAGATACCCAAATCAAGATGCAAAAACCGGCACATATAAAACGTGCACCCGACCAACAATGACTTATGCCGCTGAAGCAAGAGCAGAGACGGTTAAGATACAATTTATGCTTAGGACGACAAAAATGAGAATACTCCGCATAATAACTGGGCACAGCTTACGGGAGAAGACAAGAGGGAAGAGAGCAATGTGTCAGACATCGTGAGATTGACGAAAAAAAGGCATACAAAATTAAATCAGCATGTCTCCAGAATGCCCCCTCATGGAATCGTAAGAATAGCATGTGAGGGGAAACCCATGATAAGCTCATTTCCAGAAAGACCGCCCAAAAGATGGAAGGAGTGCTGGACATCAATGTCGCATGAGAATTAATGTTGGATAAAACGGGCGAGTGCCTAATACAAGAAGACTGAATAATTTTATAGAAAACATCGAGGGATCAAAATACAAAAACGTACAAAAACTGGGAAAAATACCTGTCGAATACAACTGCACACTATGCAGAATAAAGAAATGATTATGAAAAACAAACACAAACTGAAACAAATAGAAGATCAAATCTATATACAGTGAAATCTCCCATAACCGAACACGCACAGTGCCAAAGTTTTTGTGCGGTTATTAGAGGCGTCCGCTTAAGGGAAAGATCCATTTTTATGTTTAAAAAAGTCGTATTATGCAAAGGTATACGCGCTAACAATTAATAAGAATAATAAAATAATTGAAAAAAGTTATGTAATAGTTGCTACAAAATCTAAAATACTCGTTTGACGTAATGGTTTTTTCTAACTGCTTATTATACTTTCCGCATGTATTTCTAAATATTTTGACAGTTTGAATACTTTAAAGTTGTTACTTTCTTTAGCAAAGCATTTAAAATTGTTCACTGTTAATGCTTCCGTGTGGGTCTTGATTACATTCTCACAAATTTCTAAGTCGCCATCGTTTTCTAATTCTGCCAACTGCATATCAACGGCAGCTGATTCACCTGAAATTTCGGTTACATCATCTTCCAGGATTATTTCTTTGTCGGTGTTTATAAATTCGTCAGGGTCGACGTCTTCGATTTCTGGAATATTCCTATACAGTTCAACCATTACTGATAAGGGTAAATCGTCGTCTGGTTCGAATTGATTACAGTGGCGTAACTTGATACCCGCAGGCTCCGCGGTCGCGGGACGGCCCTGGGCCTAATTTTCTTGTTCTGTCTTTCCATAAAAGCAGGCAGGAAACATTTTTCCTATTTTTATTTTTATCAGAATGGGCTGCCCAGGCAAAAGGCAAAGTAGTTTTGAATTATTGCAGGCCTCTAAAATTGGGCGACATGGACTGTTTTGTAATATCGTGCATAGGGTAATGAAAGTGTCAAATTTCCCGCAGTCATAATGCTGATTTGAGTTGACTTAATACCGGCCGTATTGCAAAAGAATTCGATAATTTAACAACATGATCATTAAATGTTGGATTTATGGATTGATTTGACGCCATTAGCTGGGCCTGCATTTTGAAGTATCCGTACAAGAGAGATTCACAGTCTAAAAATTGTCGAAAAATGGTGTCCGTGTCCGTTTAAGAGAGTGTCCGTTTATTAGAGAAAACTTTATTAGTAAAGTTAATGCAAGCAAGTTGGTTCCCAACAAAATGTCCGTGTAAGAGAGGTGTCCGCTTATTAGAGGTGTCCGGTAAGGGAGATTTCACTGTAAACCATGATCTAACAAAAAGGGACAGAGATAAGGATAAGAGCAAAAGAAACTTTGTGGAAAGTCAATAAATATTGGATTCAATAAGATCACAATAAAAGGAGAACTATAAAATGAGCTACAGAAAAAGAAAAACTAGAAAATACAAAAAAAATGACAACACTCAGGGGAAGTGCAAAAGGAGAAGAACCAGGTAATAAATAAACACATGATTTTAAAAAATTAACAATGAAATTAAATTACAGTACAGAATGAAAAACGGAAATAACAACAATAGAGACCAGGATATAAATATTAAGGAAACAAATACAGAATTATACGATGAAAAATACCGTGAGGGGGTAAACATAATACAAAAAAATAAAAGTAAAGATCATAAGACAAAACAGAAGAGCAACAGCCATAAGGACATGAACTGATACAAGAGATAAACCAATATGAAATACAATTTCAAGGCCTTATGTTTATTTTGGTGGACCACAGTATATGTACCAGAAAGCTGATTTCGATAAACTATCGAGAGCTGAGGGATACTGACTGGAATTCGATTAACCATTGCAATGATGTTGATGCTATGGTAAATCAATTTTATAAGTTATTTTATAAAGCATTGGACGCTTCTGTACCAAAAAGCAGGCATAAAACCAGATTATATCCACCTTGGTTCACTTAGGAATTAATTAAAAAAAAAATTAAATCAAGATTGCTTAAACTAAAATTTCAAAATACACCACTCAATCTTCACAGATGTAACCTTGTACAGACTAAAATAAAATGTAATATTGCCGAATGCTTTAAGAATTACCTTAATAATATAGAGATTAATATGCAAGAGATTCCAACTTCTTTTTGGTCGTTCTTAAAAAATAATAAATAAAAAAAGGGTAAAATATGCTCTTCCATCTATGACAATTGAAGAAAAAACCCTAAATACAAATGAGAAAATTACAGAAGCATTTGTTCTACCAATAATTTTTTTTAAAGCAAAAACTAAAGATTTTATGATTATTTCAAAAACACTTGGTTCCCGTGCCCCACCCTGTATATATTTAAGAGTTGTGCCAATATATAAACTATCCCTTCTTATAATTATCAATAAAATAATTACTACTTCTGCATGGAAGATAGACAAAATTTGCCCAATTTATAAGAGCGGCCAATGATCCGATGTAACAAATTACAGACCAATTTATATATTACCAGCGGTGTCAAATATGTTTGAATCTATACTTCACTCTCGAATATTTAATCATGTTAAAACACTTATTTGCGTTCTACAGTAACAAATATATTGCACTTTACGCAGGATGTATCTGAAGCCCTAGATGAAAATTTACAGATAGATGTAGTGTATACGGATTTCGCAAAAGCATTTGACAGAGTGTCGCATAATGCGCTTTTGTTCAAAATTGAGAATGTATGGATTTTCAGATAGTCTTGTAAACCTAATTGAATCTTATCTTGTTAATAGAATTCAATATGTAGTATACAATAGTTGTGTCATAGATATTTTGTTAATTCCGGAGTTCCCCAGGGTGCCAGTTTAGGCCCTCTGCTCTTTTTGTTGCTAATGAACGATTTACACAATGTATTGCAATATTTTATATCATTACTGTTTGTGGATGATTTAAAACTATGGAAAAAAATACAATCAGTCAAAGACGGCATTGAATTACAAAATGATATTGACAATATATGTTTTAGGAGTGAAAAAAATCAATTTTATTTTAATATTGCAAAATGTTCTTATTTAACTTTCTCTAAAAAACGTACAAATTACCAATTTCATTATACTATGAATCAGGAGCCACTTAAAAAGACTGAAACAATACGGGACTTGGCGTTACCTATGATTCAAAGTTGTCTTTTAATTTTCATATAGAAAATTTAGTTAACACCGCATACAAAGCGCTTGGCTTTGTAATAAGACAATCACAAATGTTTTCCAGTCGGAATACCCTCACAACTTTATACAATTATTTTGTAAAAAGTAAACTGGAATATGCCTCGCTTATATGGAGTCCCATGTATGCTCACGGTATAAATGCAATAGAAAGAGTGCAGAAACGATTCCTTAAATACTTGTATTTCAAAGAAACAGGATGTTAACCCTTATATTTGCATTACTCAGAATTATTAAAGAAATATTCAGGCATAACCTTTAGTCCAGTCAAATGGTGTTCAAAAATGGCGAATAGGGGAAAGTTTTGGTGGAGTTTTAATATTTGGTTCATATAATGTTTTTTGGGTCGCTGTATACGAATATCAGGTTTGCTAATACGAATTTTGACCGGAAACACGTTTTTCTAAGCAAAAATGGTGTAAAAAACATTTTCTTTAGTTTTTCTAAAATTACTCGAAAACAATCTAATTTCGTAAGTGTTGAACCTATATGAAATGAAAGAAGATAAAATTTCCTACATTTTATGTGTGTAAAGTTTTTTTCTCCGATCAACAGTATAGCCACGAAGTGAGGTTGTATAGTGTAAAATTTTCTGTGTTTAGCTTGCATTGTAAAGGGTTTCCCAATAGGAACGATATGTTTTTAAAACATCATAGCAACCATATCTAAAATTTTAGAACTCTCACTAGCTGTCATTTGTTTTTAGTATAGTTTGACAATCCATCATGTCAAAATACACGCTTCAACAACGTTTGGTTATTATCCAAACATTTTATAAAAATAATCGTTCTTTTATTCAAACTCAACGTGATCTTTGTGAAGATTTTGGTCCACATAATCGCCTTTCTGTGCTTGCTATTCGTCGAATCGTTGAAAAATTCGAAACAAATTTCACTTTACACGATACCAGGACACCAATAAGACAACGAAACGCAAGGAACCAAGAGAATATTGACGCTGTAAGTGCCAGTGTTGCAGAAGATGCAAATCGGTCGATTAATCGACGTTCTCAAGAACTTGGCCTTTCAAGAATGACAACTTGGCGTATTTTGAGAAAAGGCTTGGGTTTACAACCGTAGAAGATTGTGTTGACTCAAGAACTGAAACCACTTGACCATCATAAGCGTCGTGTGTTTGCTGATTGGACTCTAGAGCAACTTGAAATTGATCCTAATTTTTTCAAAAAAATCATCTTTTCAGATGAAGCCCATTTTTAATTAAACGGCTTCGTTAACAAACACAACTGTCATTTTTGGTGTAAAAATAATCCACAGCAGATTCATGAGTCTTTGTATCCAGCAAAAGTTACTGTTTGGTGTGGTTTATGGCATGATGGCATCATCGGACCATATTTTTTTGAAGATGCAAATGGAGATGGAGTAACAGTGAATGGTGAGCGTTATCGATCAATGTTAACAGATTTTTTGTGGCCAAAATTGGATGAAATTAATTTGCAAGACATGTTTTTCCAAGATGGTGCAACACCACATATTGCTAGTGCCACTATGGAGTTATTGAGAGAAAAGTTTGGTGAGTCTGTAATCTCCAGAAATGGAACTGTTAATTGGCCCCCAAGAAGTTGTGATTTAACACCTTTGGACTTCTTCTTGTGGGGTTATTTAAAGTCGTTGGTCTATGCCAATAAATCTCGAACTATTGACGCTTTGAAATTGAACATCGAACGCTGCATTAATGAAATTACACCTGATGTATTGCACAAAGTTACCGAAAATTGGGTTCATCGGATTCGATCCTGCAAACGAAGCTGAGGTGGACATTTGAATAATGTGTTATTCAAAACATAATTGTCATAAGTTGTACTATAAAATAAAGAAAAAGTTTTGCTTTTGTCTCAAATATTTTGTATTTTATTTAATTTTAAAAACATATCGTGCCTATTGGAAAACCTTTTATAATATCTGCAGTTTTTCCCGGGCGAAATTTTATCCTCTTTCAGTTCATATATGAAGATTCATTTCATATACAAATTACCTGAAGAAGTAACTAATGCCACATCCATAAAACAATTTAAAAATAGACTGGACAAACATTTTGCAAACAATACTACAAACACAAATACAATACAATAAAACAACTAACTATTAACAAACATGATACAACATAATGCAATATCATGTATTATATGTGGATATATCAGCTTAAAGCTGCCTTTCTACTACTACTAATAATAATAATATGAAATAAACTGGGATAATTCCCGTTTTTTTTGCTTTTAACACCTAATTTCGCGGCTCTCTCACGGCTGAACGATTGAACGGAGTAAAAAACGTCAAGTACATAAAATGTAGGAAATTTTATCCTCTTTCATTTCATATAGGTTCAACATTTACAAAAAATGGATAGTTTTCAAGGAATTTTAGAAAATCTAAAAAACAAATAGTTTTTTTACACCGTTTTTGCTTAGAAAAACCTGTTTGCGGTTAAAATAGGGGACTTCTATTTAAGATAGCATGAGATAGAATGCTCTAGCCCAGCGTTTCTCAAACTGGGGTCCGCGGACCCTCGGGGGTCCGCAAACGCAATCTAAGGGGTCCGCGAGTTAAGTCCGAATAGAGCTATTATAGATCAATAGGAATAGATAATATAGATTTATATAACACACTGACACAGATTTGAAAATTACTTTTTTGCGCGGTTATTTTTGAACCATTTCAGGCATCTTTTTCCAGCCAGTAAAGTTTGACAGACCTCGCCAAAAAACTGCACCTGCGCTTATTCGATAACGAAAACATCAGTGGTTAAAATTTGGTTCAATGTTAAAACGTGACGGACTTTTGGTTACGACTGGGATTTGATTACCCAGAGTTATCACAAAGAGCTTTGACGCATCTAATGCCATTTTGTACGACGGCGACGTATTTATGTGAACGAGCGTTCTCTACACTTGTATAAGTTACATAAAATCAAAATACAGAAATTAATTAAAAATGTAGAACCAAAACAACGATTAAAACTTTCTACTTTTGAGCCAAACATTTCTAATCTTATTTCTATAAAACAACACCATCCGTCGCATTAACAATAAATAGTTATTTTTCTATAGCACATGTTAAAGTGTGCTTTTATCAACTCAAAACAAAAGGTCAAGTTTTACTTTAACAGCAAGGGTAGATAAAGTAACACTTTAACATCAAGGATAGATAAAGTAATTTAATTTTCTAACTTTTGTTTAAATTAAATATGACAGTTTCGTATTATCGTAGCAACCCAATCCAGATACTGACATTTTGAAATGTGGTTAGCTGTTCTTATTTTCTTTTGAAATTGTTAAAGTTCTTGCTATAGAAAAAATATTGTAGTATACACGACGATAAGGTTATTTCTATCCACTCTTGAATCATTAACGTTTCGACTGCGTCTCGACGTTAAACGATTCACTCGTTGATAAAATTTAACTTTATCGCCTTGTAAAGAGTTTTCCAATAAGCGCGGGTCGATGTTGAAATGGAATAAAACAAGCTGTGTGTGAGGTATTAACGAAATTCTTTTTTATTTGAAAGGCCCATGTATGTCATTATGTATGGAATATGACATCATTTAAATGTCTGCCGCGGCTTCTCACGGTGGCACGGATCCGGAAGGTCCAATTTTCAATTACTCTGCCGCATAAATCCGGCTGAATTTGAGCGATGACCTGGGTTATGTTAACTTTGAGGGCATCGGTCGATTGCGGCTTATTGACATAGACCTGCGACTTCAGAAAACCCCACAAGAAAAAGTCTAGCGGGGTCAAATCGCACGATTTTGGTGGTCAATTCACGTCACCTCTGCGAGAGATAACCATATCCTCAAATCGTTCATGCAGAATGTCTATCGTGGCGTTCGCTGTGTGGCATGTAGCGCCGTCCTGCTGGAACCACATATCGTCCACGTCCATATCGTTCAATTCGGGCTAAAAGAAATTGGGTATCATCGATCTGTAGCGCTTGCCGTAGATGGTGATTGCCTCACCAACGTCGTTTTCGAAAAAGTACGGACCAATGACGCCGCCGACCCAAAATCCGCACCAAACAGTAACTTTTTGTGGATGCATTGCCACCTGGTAAACCTCGTTGTGGTTGGCGTCGTCCCATATACGGAAATGTTGCTTGTTAACATAGCCATTCATCCAAAAATGCGTCTCGTCGCTAAAGATGATTTTTTCGGCCAAAATTGGAGTCCTCTTCCAAACGCTCCGAAGCCCAGTCGGCGAACAAACAGCGTTGTCTATGGTCATTAACTTTGAGCTCCTGGGTCAGTAGGATCTTGCAGGGGTGCAGGCCCAAGTCCCAACACAAAATTCGCCAAGTTGAAGTCTGCGAAAGGTCGAGTTCTTGTGCACTGCGAGAAATTGACTGCCTCGGGTTTTCCTGCACACTTTCACGGACAGCGTCGATGTTCTCGGCCGATCTGGCGTTCCTTTGACGTACGGGTTCGTTTACCGAACAGGTCGTCTCGAATTTGGCCGCAAAACGTTGGAGCGTCGACTTTGAAGGGCCACCGCGTCTGCCGTCAAATGGGCGCAACGCGCGCAAAGTTTGCACTAACGAACACTCATTTTGATAATAAAGTTTTATCATTTGGACGTGTTGCTCAATCGTGTAACTTCCCATGGTGATTTGGCATCAGTGACTGAATAATAAGCAACAGATTTGACAAACGCCGCCAAAACAACATGGCCGCCACAGCCTGCCAACATCGACCCCTCCCTATTGGAAAACCCTTTATAATAAATTACTATTATTATGTATGATTAAGAGTTAACATTATTTCATTATTATTATTATTATTATTATTGTACGCCTGTATTCATACTACATATTCTATTAATTTTGTAGGTGTTTTTGTGTTTTTAATAGGTACTAACCTTACTTTAATAATAAAAATATAGAGCTATCAAATATTATCAATTTTAGTACCTGCACCTAATGTAGCAGCAAAGTAAACTGTTTTCAAGGTCAAAGGGGTACATAAGTCATACACTATCTATGGCCGATAAAATTGTATGGGGGTCCTCGATTTTTTTTAAGCAAATAAGGGGTCCGCCGATGTCTACAGTTTGAGAAACGCTGCTCTAGCCTACAGTGCCTTGATAGAGACAGTGGCAACAATAGGCACAATTTGCCACAATGGCGGCCAATGGCCTACTAACTTTAATAAATTGAACGTTTTTGAATGGTCATGGTTACACAACGTATAAATAATATGTTGGTGGCACTGTAAGACTATGTCAAATTCGAGGTTATCAGGTTAGATTTTGCGTCAGACACAAACTGACGCAAAACCTAACCTGCTAACCTCGATTTGGTATAAACAAACAAAAGCATCAACAAATTTTGCTTCTTAATGGCGGCCGATTTGAGCAACCAATAAAAAAGAATACACTCTATTGTCGCCACTGTCTCATATAGTCACTGTACTCTACCCTAGTGTTGTCTTTTGTCCTAGTGACAGCAATATAATGGCAAGAATAAGTCAAAATTACTAGTTACTATTGAATTTTACTAGTCAAGTTGGCATGTACAAATACAATATAACCTGACTTTCTGTATTCGTTGTTATTTTGTGTTTTGTTTTCCTTGTAATCCCCAGTAGCCTGTTTCGTGTATTTTACTAAAATTGTTTATTCCTCCACCATAAACTCCACTAAAGGGAATTTGCATAAACTACGCTAAATAAGTTCTTGAACTCAATGCATACTTTTTGGTGTTATTTGCTAATTGTAAAAAAGTAGTGATGTGTAATCATTTATTTTATGCTTTTAGAAATACCACAAAATGCCGAAATGCTTTTACAAGGATTGTAGTAGCACATCCAAGTCTACGAAGTTGAAAACTCTACGATACCATCCATTTCCTAAATCAAAAACAAACCTCGCAAAATGTTTTTATGGTTAGTTTTGTGATAATGAAAACAACTACCCCCCTTTCTTGCGGGTAGATCTAGATTGACAGAAAAGGAGGAAATATTGACAAAACCATATATGTATAACTACTATATTGCCAGCAGGGCCTGGGAACGGCCGAAAACATTACGGCACGGACATAGTATCACTCTGAGTACTATGCGTTTTGTGCGCATGCGTGAGAATTCGAACTCCGCCTTTAGAAGCGAATTTTAAACTTGACCGTGAGGTTCACTTCCCCACCGCGCGGACGACGTGGTTGTCTCTCTCACTTACGCTGTGACCTCTCTACTCATAGCCGCTAGCAATATAGTAGTACAACATATATGGACAAAATAAATTGCTAAGGGGCGTATCCATGTTGAACGAATAATCCAAAGGATCAAAACTTTTTTAATATTAGCAAAACCAACTTGATTGTTTCTACTTGTATTTTTCTGTAACAAAATTTAAATTATTTTATTACTAGTTGCTTAATTGATACTATAATAACAAGAGATCAATAAAAAAACCAATTAGGGTAGGCTGTGATATGTGTTATACGTTTGGCAGTACTGAAGTGTATTGTCAGTCTATGTCAAATTCGAGATTAGTACGTTAGGTTTTGTTTGTTGTTTGACACAGACTGACGTAAACCTTAACCTGCAAATCTCGAATTTGACATAGACTGACAATACACTTCAGTACTACCAAACGTATAACACATATCACAGCCTACCCTAATTGGTTTTTTTATTGATCTCTTGTTAGTTATTTACTATAAGAGTGGGATAAGTGCATCATTAATATACGTGGGTGTAAGTTACAAACGAGTGCTAGCATGAGTAATGTAAGCAAAGAACTGAAAGTTAGGTTATGATGTACTTGTACATGCCAACCTAACTAGTAACATTCAATAGTAACTAGTATGTAATTAGAGTTATTCTTACCATTATATTGGTGTCACTGGTAGCAAAAGATAACACTAGGGTAGAACTTTTCTCGCAATTGTTTCAAGGTCGTATTTCAGTAGAAGTCCCCTATTCGTATTGGCAAACCTGATATCAAAACTTTCCCCTATTTTCTATCATTTGACTGAACAATAACTTCACGGCGCTCTCGCGGCTGAATGATTGATCGGAGGAAAAAACTTTAACTACATAAACTGTAGGAAATTTTATCGTCTTTCATTTCATATAGGTTCAATATTTACAAAAAATGGATAGTTTTCGAGGAATTTTAGAAAAACTAAAAGTTTTTTTACACTGTTTTTGCTTAGAGAAACGCGTTTCCGGTGAAATTCATGTTGGCAAATCTGATATTCGTATACAGCGACCCAAGCAACATATAGGAACCAAATAACAAAACTCCACCAAAACTTTCCCCTATTTTCTACCATTTGACTGGACTACTGCAATCAAATATTTTATCTTCCACCCATGCGAACAAATTTATTAATAAAACTTCACTAATTTATAGAATATAGTCCATTTACTTGACATCTGCACTGTCAGTGTCAAAATTGAAAAAAATGTCTTGACTATACCTCAAAAATAATGTGTTTTTTATTAGACTGTATAGTAATCTAATTTTTAAAATGTGAAAAATAGCAGTAGTGCCAACATAATGTCAGTTTGACAGTGCAGATGTCAAGTAAATGGACTCTATGTAAATATGCAAACATTGTAAGTGGATATGTTGTTTTTTTAACCTCACAATAAAGATATTTTTAAATATGTGTAAATATGCTTTAAATTTACCGGGAGTTGAGGCTGATATTGGGGTAACACATATTTAAGTTTTAGCTTTAGTTTTAACTTAGCTACTTTTGAAAACTGGCCTATACTAATGTTAATTATCTAAAATGTAGCCTGTCATTGGCATTAACTATTGGCTACTATAATAAATAGACAAATAAATAAATAACCAAGTTCTCAATGCTTAAGCTCAAAAAAATTTACACCTTGTAAAGTACCGGGTGGCCATAAATATCTGATATCACATTACCTTTGGAATCAACACCGCTTTATTAAAGTGATGAATCCAACTAAACTAAATGTCATTAATGTCATCACAACTAAAATTCCTATCTGTCAAAAATTATTACAGATTGCAATAAGTAATGGAGTTAGAACAGGAGATTTTTATAATCGAGTCGTAGGCTAAACTGCAGAATCCAGGGCACATTCCCCTCCTCTTATTGCATTTTATTACAATATGTAGGTACCAATACTTATTGTAATTGAAATATAATACTAACCAACATTTATAAGTAGCTAATTCCATGGCTACCGGGATCTCAGATATTTATGGCCACCCGGTACGTTTCTTTTCTATAATAACTGTCAAAGTGTTACAATGTTGGTAGATATGTGATTAAAACGCTAGGATATGTTTATACCTCGTGTTGGTAGAACTTTTTCAAAATTATGGTTATGTGTCAATTTTGAATGTCAAAATTTATTATTCTTTCAATTTGTCGTTTAATTACAATTACCTTTACATCTGGTCTTATAAAGGCCACTAATCTGACGTTAACTTTAATTCGCTGGTTAAATAAACAAAAGGGCATCAAAATTTGTTTACTAATGAATAAAATTTCATAAGCACTGACGTTTTGATGGGCTTTTGTTTATTTTAACAGCGAATTAAAGTTAACGTCAGATTAGTGGTTTTTATAAGACCGGCAGTTAATTTTGCAAATGTTCATTATGTTTATTTTCAAATATTGCAAGTTTAATAATTAATAAATTTGCAATATTTTACTATGCTGTTTGTTTTACCCACTATTATGACATCTGTCAAAATGACAAATAATTATTTTGGTGGAAAAAAAGAACTAAAAATCCATGTACCAACATTATTAAAACTAGGGACCCTGCAGGCATGGAACTTATCCCCTAGAAAGTTGACCTTGAAAATTATTATAGAAAAAAAATTTACTTATTTGTAGAATTAGTATACTCACCAGAATTGTGTTTTTCCATAATTGCAACTCTTTCCAATAATTGTGAATTATGCATTTTAAGTTGTGAATTAGCTTGTTCCATTTCTTCTAGCTTAGATTTAGAAGACTCTAGTTCACTACTAACAGATTGCAAATTAGTTTTTAATGCACTTATGCTATCTGACGATTGAATTTGAACTACGTCATCAAACTGCTGATTTTGTCCAAAGGCACCTTGCATTTGCAGCTGCAAGTTTTGCCTCTGATAGCTCTCAATTTCAGAATTTTTCTGGGCTATGACTTTTTCAAGTTCTTTAATTATTTCGCCGCCGTGTTCCTCACTTGACGCACCGTCAGTTTCCAACCGTGAGGTGAGTTGCTCAATAATACCCAAATTCTTTTTGTTTTCGGAATTAACATTCTGATATTCCACAATGTGGGCATCAAAATCAACTTGTTGCTGTTCTAGTTTCTGCTTATATTGCTCAACATCTTCCCTTAAAAGTTCTTGAGTTTCAGATCCCTCCCTCAACTGGTCACGCAATTGTTCACATTGCGTCAGCAAAGTTTTGCGTTCATCATCGAGCTGCTCCAACTGATTTTGCAATTCAACTTCCATTGTCTCAACCTCGTTTCTTTTATCGCTCAGCTTTCTCTCATATTCTACGTGTAAACGCTTACTTTCTGTTTCTAAGTGCAGTATTTTTTCGTGGAGGCTTGCGTTTTCGTTTTGTAAATCAGTTAGCCTCTCCAGGCTCGTAGAAGCACCGAGGTTCTTTTCCGTGGCTGCACTAAGCTTGTGTTTGAGCTGTTCGTTTTCTTCAGATAAAAATCGGTTACGTTCGGTTAATTCCTGATTTTCTGCGACAGCTTCCTGGAGATGTTTTTCAACTTTTTCATCATGTACCATAAGCGCTGCCAGTCGCTGCTCGAGCAAATCTTCAGTTTGGGAAATTTCTTCGTAGCTACTGGATTTTTGCTGTAATTGCACATCAAGTTCTATGGTTTTCCTTTCTAACGATAACCGACGTTCTTCCATTGTCGATAAACCTTCTTCTAATCTGTTAACTTTGTCTTTATATTTACTGAGTTCTGCTTCCTGACTTTCAATAAACATTTCCAGTTCCTGAATTTTAGCACGAAGTGCATTAGCATTAGTCTCTGAAGTATAATGGGCAGCTTCAAGTTGTTGAGTCAAATTATCGATGATTCCTTTATTTTCATTAATTTCTGCATTCAATTTATTGCTTTCATCAGATCTGCATATTTCAGCATCCCTTGTTATGATATTCAACTGTATTTCGTATTGCTGTTTTAGGTGCTGTAACTCCTGTACGTCTTTCTTCAACAGAGTGAACTCTTCCGTTAAAGAATTAAATTCTCGAGTTTTCAGAGCTAGATTGGCTTGAGCCGCTGTGAATTCCTTTTCTATTTCATGTAATTGTTCTAAGAGTGATTGAATTTTGGTTTCTTGAGTCTGAACAACTTCTTGAAGTTGCACCTTTTCCTTTTCTTCAATTTCCCATTTTTCAGTTGTCTGCTTGTACTTTCCTTCGAGTTCTTGATAAGCTACAGTTTTCTTTTTAAGGTTTGCAGCTATCTTTTTCATCTTTTCCAGCTGTTCCTTGTTTTTGTTTTCTAGCTCTTGGATCTGTGATAATCTGAAATAATATTTATGTAACAAATAAATAGAAATAATTGAAATACATACGGATTTTTGATGTTGTCTAGTGATCCTGCATTCTGCTCTATTTGAGTCTGAAGAGACAAATATTTTTCTTTTAAATTATCACACACTTGATGGAAGTTTTCATCTTTTTGTTTTATCTCTCGCTGTAGGTTTGAAATCATTGTGTCTTTGTTATCCCGTTCTTTACTTAGCTTTTTAATTTCATCATCCTTGCACTCCATTTCATGTTCCATTTCAAGCATTTTGTTGTTCAATTCTTTTAGCTGTACATTTAACTTGGAAACAGTATCAGAATTTTGTTGCAATTCTGTTTCGTACTCTTCAATTTGTTTAAAGTTCTCATTAAGTAGCACTTTTAGTTCTTGCAGTTGATTAGACATGAGTTCCATTGTAGCATTGTTATCACAGTTCTGGCGATTTTCATTTTCTAAATGCGATATTGCACCGTTCAGTTCTGCCACGACAGAATTTAGGTGCTGCACTTCACTTGTGTAATGAGAAATTTCGTTTTGTTTCTCATCCAATTTGCTCTGTAAGTCAGCAATGAGATTGGCACTTGAAATAAGCTCACCTTTATTTTCCTCAATGATGGATTTATAATTCTCAATTTCGCTCAAGTCATTTGCCAACTTCTCGTCGAATTCACTGATACGCTTCCTAGCAGCTATCAGTTCGGATTCAATCGCATCCTTTTCGTGAATTGTTTCGCTAGTTTCCTTAATCGATTTATTAAGCTTTTCGTTTTCGGATAACAGTGTTTCATATTGTGCTTGGAGCGAATTAACTTTGTCATGTAGCTCCTTGTTGGCGGTTGCCAAATCTTTGTGTGACAATATAACCAGATTCAATTCTTGTATCTCTTGCTTCTGGATTTCTATTAAACTTTTGTATTCGTCGATCTGTTTCTGCAGTTCAACAGTTTTTTGGTCACTGGCAGATCCAAGGGGAGTCACAGTTTCAAGCTTAATCGTTTCTTCGATTTCACTGCCGTGTTTTATTGCTTGATCGCCAATCTTTTCCTTGAGAATTTCGTTTTCCTTGTTTAGTTCTTCAATTTTGCTGAGCAGACTTGCTTCTATGCCCTTAAAAAAGTTATAAATTAATAACAAGGTTAAGAAAATAGAGAACAAAATTTAAAATAAAAATATTGTGCTTGTGTTTAAGTAAAACTAAAATTGAAAATCAGACATTAAAGTAATAATAATAATAATAACACATACTTTAACCCTGTCTTTTTCTTCTTCTAATTTCTCTTCTAAATTTTCTTTCTCATTTTGAAGCTGTTCATAGGTATCAGCCAGAATATCACGGTTGTTTTCGATTTCTTGAATCTTCAAATTTAGCTGGTTATTTTCAGCAGCAAGAGCTTCCATTTTTTCCATGACTTCTCGTCGTTCTTCAGTAAACAGCTCGATTTTCCTGAGCAAATCAGACGTTTCTTCCGTTAGCTGATTGACACTTTCGTTTAACTCCGGATTCTGTTCCAGATTTTCATCACTGTTTTTAACATTTTCCGAAGTCATTTCCAAGCTCTTCTGATACGCTTCGAGCTCCAACTTTTCTTGCTGAGTAAGACCTTCAACAATTTCAATGCTTTCCGCAGATGACACCTTCTCTGCACTCAACTTTTCAAGCTTGTCAATTAACTCCATATTCTCTTGCATGTAGCTGTCTAATTTCCCAGAAATTTCTTGCTTGTCTTTTGCAAGAGCCTGTAGCTTCTCTAAGAGATCTTCCTTTTCTCGAAGTATATCATCTTTCTCCTGTACAAGTTCTCTCTTTTCCATCTCAAGTTTGTCTAGTTGTTCCTCAAAATGAATTGATGTGATTTCTGATACAACCTGGGCGTTTTCTAAATAGGATAACTTCTGGAAACGTTCATTTAAGGACTCGATTTCGGATTTGTACGATTTTATTTCTGAAAATAAAAGTCGATCTTAATGGTAATTTTTAAATGAAACAGTGCGGTTAATGTATCTACCTTTTGCTCTGTGATACGCATAAGAAAAGAAAGCTAAATTTAATTGTCAAGCAAAACTGTGATGAAGAAATAACTTACGCTCTTCTAAAGTTGAAACAGATTGATTTCTGGTATCTAGCTGATCTGCCTGCTCCAATACCTTTACTTCCAATTCTTTAACTCTCTCTGAACTAGCAAAATCTACAAAAGACACTTAATTCGCATTTATTTAAAACATATAAATAAAAACACTGCAAACCTTTGGTTGAATTGGCATCCAATCCCAAACTGGCTTTTTCTTCCTCTAGAATGTCGATTCGTTCACTTAGTTTGGAGTTTTCTGCTTGTAGTCGAAGCATCTCGTCATTACTATCATTACCCTTTTTGAGTTCATCAATTTTCTTGTTAAGCTCCTTAATTTTGCTTTTATGCTGAGCCTTAATTTTAATCATACTTTTATTGCTGTCGTCCAATTGTTTTTTAAGTTTTGCAACATCTTCGGTTTCAGTTACAGATTTTGTTTCTGCCCGACTATTTGCCGCATCAAGTTTTGCCCTTTGATCTTCTATTACTAAATTTAATTCGCTTACAGTTAATTCATACTCAGTTATTTTACTAAGATGCTTTTCACATTCAATTTTGCCCATATCAATAGTTTTTTGTAGTTGGATAATTTTGGCTTCAGAACTATCTGTACTCTCCTTTGATTTTGCAGTTTGCTTTTGCCCCTTCTTCCCTTTTTTTGAAGACCTCTGGGGGGATTCTCTAGATCCACTCTCTGATGATCTTGACTGCAACTCCGAATTAAGACCTTCCAATTCGCTGATGCGAACGTTTAATACTTCTATTTGACTAGTCAAGTCTTTCTCTTTGGAATTACTAACTAAGGGATCCGCTAACTTCTCTTCATAGATTGCAATATCAATTTTATATTTCTCTAATAAATTATTAAGCGATTCTATCTCACTTTGGAGTTTGGAGCATTTTTCTTCTGAAACAGTACGCGCCTTTTGCAACTGTTTAATCTTGTTATTTTGCCCATCTGGAGATACTATTTGCAATTCCGAATTTAAGCTTTCTAACTCTGCAATTCTACTAGTTAACGTTTCAATCTGAGTAAGTAAATCTTTATTGTCACTAACTGAAGTTGCACCGGCATTTTTAGATGATTCTATTTCAGATTGCAATTTGGCACAGTGCTGTTCCAACGCGCCACAAGAAACTTGCAACTCTTCAATTACACTATTTTTTTTTTCTAATTCTTGTACCAATTGCTCTTTTTCTCTTTTCATGTCCATTTCTAAGGCAACAAAGTTCTCCTGCATTTTGCGCATTTGCTCCTTCGTATCGTCCAAAGCATCTAAAGTATTTTTTCCTTTTTTGCTGAGACTTTCGGTCATAAGCGTAATGGCTTTGGTTCTGGCATCTATGACGGAGTCTTTTTCTTTAACATTTTCTTGCAAATCAAGAACATTGGCTTCCAGCTTCTGAACTTTAGCAGTTAGTTCTGCCAATCTTCTATCTTTACTGACGAGCAAGTTAATTAACTCTTCTTGGCTGGAACTGATGCTGTAGTTTTCAGTCCTGGATTCATTTAAGGACAAATTTAGCGGTGTCTGGCTTATGAGTTGCTGTGAATCATCTAACTGGGCTTTCAGTTGTGTTACGGTTTCCTCGATTCCTTTTTGAAATTTTCCACGCTGGGCCAGTTTTAATCTGAAATTAATGATTTGGTTATAAAAGGTGAGTATCTATATAACTGTAATACATTTTCACTTTAACCCTAATCTCTAACTTTAAGCGAACTGCTGTAATAAATAACTCATTTAACCGAGGCATTTTTAGATTTAAGTAAGGCTTTTCACTTGGTTAACCATGAAATATTGTTGAGAACATTAGAACGGTATGGAATTGGAGGTGTAGCCTTTGAGCAGTTTATAAGTTACCTTAAAGTTAATATGAACCGGTTAACAGAAAACGAAGTAATTTTTCATCACCAAGTAGGCAGCGAACAAATTTCAAAAACATCTGTTCACCAGCAAATCGCCCCGATCCTACAAGAATTTAAAAGAAAACCGTTACAGAAATAAAACAATAAATCGCGGCATGCCCGCTCAAAGGAGCACCAATTCTCAAGTGTAAACCTCTGCAATAAAGGGCCAACGGCTCGCCAAACCTCAATAAATCCGGAAGCCGGCAAAACGGCGCCGCTGCGAACGAAACTCCGAACGTGCGACCAAATTAATAATCCAAGTTCAATCACTAAAACGCTCTGAAAGAGAGTGCGCCCAATCAAAACCCCACATAAGGATACCTGCCGATAGGAAAAATTAGCCGCCACCTGATAAAACAACGCCCAAGTCTCTAGCACACATACAGGTCGATTAAAAATAACTTTTCCGTCAGCCAGCAAAAATATCACCGCTCGTAATGCGGGCGATTGTTGCAAGTAAACGCTACAGAAATTTCGAAGTACACGGCGGCCCAGCGAAGACGTATTTTCTAACGGTTAAATCAGGACAAAAAGCCGCTTACATCCGGCTAAATATTACACATTAAATTATAATTAGCGGAAGGAAGCATCCCAGGAAAGCGTGAATAGTCTCAAAATTCATATAAAATTAGCGCGCAACCAATCGAAGCAAAATAACTTCTTAACATACGCAATAAGAGTAATGCATAAGTAAGTTTTACGCCGAACACGGAATTAAAAATTCCAAGTTCAATTAATCTTTACCAAAACCTAGCAAATTGGGTGTCGTTAGAATCGACATTTCAACGACTATTGATTGCGACTCAAATCAAGTCGATAATTGATCAATAAATTAGGACTGTGACAGTATTAAGCAGAACTGTGGCAGAACTAAGCAGGAATGCGGATAAAATAGCATCACAACCAATAAAAACTGTGTTAATACATAGTAGGCCTGTGTCAGTACTAGGCTGAATTGTGGCAGAACTAAGCAGGACTGTGGTTAACATCCTAGCAGAATGAATCAGGACTGTAACAGTGTTAAGCAGAACTAAGCAGGACTGTGGCTTAAATCCTAGCAGAACGAATCAGGACTGTGACAGTATTAAGCAGAACCGTGGCAGAACTAAGCAGTAATGCGGATAAAATCGCAGCACAACGATACAAAACTGTGTTAATACGTAGTAAGCCTGTGTTAGTACTAAGCCGAATTGTGGCAGAACTATGCAGGACTATGGCAAACATCCTAGCAGAATGAATCAGGACTATGACACTATTAAAAAGAACTGTGGCAAAACTAAGCAGGCCTGTGGCTAAAATCCTAGCAGAATGAATCAGGACTGTGTCAGTATTAAGCAATACCGCGGCAGAACTAAGCAGGAATGTAGAATAAATCGGAAGACAACCAATAAAAACTATGTTAGTACGTAGTAGGACTATAACAGTATTAAGCAGAACTGTGACAGAACTAAGCAGGACTGTGGCTATCATTCTAGCAGAATAAATTAGGACTGTGACAGTATTAAGCAGAACTGTGGTAGAACTAAGCAGGCCTGTGGCTAAAATCCTAGCAGAATCAGGACTGTGTCAGTATTAAGCAATACCATGGCAGAACTAAGCAGGAATGTAGATAAAATCGCAGCACAACCAATAAAAACTGTGTTAGTACGTAGTAGGACTATGACAGTACTAAGCCGAATTGTGGCAGAACTATGCAGGACTGTGGCCTAAATCCTAGCAGAATGAATCAGGACTGTGTCAGTATTAAGCAATACCGCGGCAGAACTAAGCAGGAATGTAGAATAAATCGGAAGACAACCAATAAAAACTATGTTAGTACGTAGTAGGACTATAACAGTATTAAGCAGAACTGTAGCAGAACTAAGCAGGACTGTGGCTATCAACCTAGCAGAATAAATTAGGACTGTGACAGTATTAAGCAGAACTGTGGCAGAACTAAGCAGGAATTCGGATAAAATAGCAGCACAACCAATAAAAACTATGTTAATACGTAGTAGGCCTGTGTCAGTACTAAGCCGAATTGTGGCAGAACTATGCAGGACTGTGGCCTAAATCCTAGCAGAACGAATCAGGACTGTGTCAGTATTAAGCAATACCGTAGCAGAACTAAGCAGGAATGTAGAATAAATCGCAGCACAACCAATAAAAACTGTGTTGGTACGTAGTAGGACTATGACAGTATTAAGCAGTACTGTGGCAGAACTAAGCAGGCCTGTGGCTAAAATCCTAGCAGAATGAATCAGGACTGTGACAGTATTAAGCAGAACCGTGGCAGAACTAAGCAGTAATGCGGATAAAATCGCAGCACAACGATACAAAACTGTGTTAATACGTAGTAAACCTGTGTTAGTACTAAGCCGAATTGTGGCAGAACTATGCAGGACTATGGCAAACATCCTAGCAGAATGAATCAGGACTATGACACTATTAAAAAGAACTGTGGCAAAACTAAGCAGGCCTGTGGCTAAAATCCTAGCAGGAATGTAGAATAAATCGCAAGACAACCAATAAAAACTGTGTTAGTACGTAGTAGGACTATGACACTATTAAGCAGAACTGTGACAGAACTAAGCAGGACTGTGGCTATCATTCTAGCAGAATAAATTAGGACTGTGACAGTATTAAGCAGAACTGTGGCAGAACTAAGCAGGCATGTGGCTAAAATCCTAGCAGAATCAGGACTGTGTCAGTATTAAGCAATACCATGGCAGAACTAAGCAGGAATGTAGATAAAATCGCAGCACAACCAATAAAAACTGTGTTAGTACGTAGTAGGACTATGACAGTATTAAGCAGAACTGTAGCAGAACTAAGCAGGACTGTGGCTATCAACCTAGCAGAATAAATTAGGACTGTGACAGTATTAAGCAGAACTGTGGCAGAACTAAGCAGGAATTCGGATAAAATAGCAGCACAACCAATAAAAACTATGTTAATACGTAGTAGGCCTGTGTCAGTACTAAGCCGAATTGTGGCAGAACTATGCAGGACTGTGGCCTAAATCCTAGCAGAACGAATCAGGACTGTGTCAGTATTAAGCAATACCGTAGCAGAACTAAGCAGGAATGTAGAATAAATCGCAGCACAACCAATAAAAACTGTGTTAGTACGTAGTAGGACTATGACAGTATTAAGCAGTACTGTGGCAGAACTAAGCAGGCCTGTGGCTAAAATCCTAGCAGAATGAATCAGGACTGTGACAGTATTAAGCAGAACCGTGGCAGAACTAAGCAGTAATGCGGATAAAATCGCAGCACAACGATACAAAACTGTGTTAATACGTAGTAAACCTGTGTTAGTACTAAGCCGAATTGTGGCAGAACTATGCAGGACTATGGCAAACATCCTAGCAGAATGAATCAGGACTATGACACTATTAAAAAGAACTGTGGCAAAACTAAGCAGGCCTGTGGCTAAAATCCTAGCAGGAATGTAGAATAAATCGCAAGACAACCAATAAAAACTGTGTTAGTACGTAGTAGGACTATGACAGTATTAAGCAGAACTGTGACAGAACTAAGCAGGACTGTGGCTATCATTCTAGCAGAATAAATTAGGACTGTGACAGTATTAAGCAGAACTGTGGCAGAACTAAGCAGGCCTGTGGCTAAAATCCTAGCAGAATGAATCAGGACTGTGTCAGTATTAAGCAATACCATGGCAGAACTAAGCAGGAATGTAGATAAAATCGCAGCACAACCAATAAAAACTGTGTTAGTACGTAGTAGGACTATGACAGTATTAAGCAGAACTGTAGCAGAACTAAGCAGGACTGTGGCTATCAACCTAGCAGAATAAATTAGGACTGTGACAGTATTAAGCAGAACTGTGGCAGAACTAAGCAGGAATGCGGATAAAATAGCAGCACAACCAATAAAAACTATGTTAATACGTAGTAGGCCTGTGTCAGTACTAAGCCGAATTGTGGCAGAACTATGCAGGACTGTGGCCTAAATCCTAGCAGAACGAATCAGGACTGTGTCAATATTAAGCAATACCGTAGCAGAACTAAGCAGGAATGTAGAATAAATCGCAGCACAACCAATAAAAACTGTGTTAGTACGTAGTAGGACTATGACAGTATTAAGCAGTACTGTGGCAGAACTAAGCAGGCCTGTGGCTAAAATCCTAGCAGAATGAATCAGGACTGTGACAGTATTAAGCAGAACCGTGGCAGAACTAAGCAGTAATGCGGATAAAATTGCAGCACAACGATACAAAACTGTGTTAATACGTAGTAAACCTGTGTTAGTACTAAGCCGAATTGTGGCAGAACTATGCAGGACTGTGGCCTAAATCCTAGCAGAACGAATCAGGACTGTGTCAGTATTAAGCAATACCGTAGCAAAACTAAGCAGGAATGTAGAATAAATCGCAGCACAACCAATAAAAACTGTGTTAGTACGTAGTAGGACTATGACAGTATTAAGCAGTACTGTGGCAGAACTAAGCAGGCCTGTGGCTAAAATCCTAGCAGAATGAATCAGGACTGTGACAGTATTAAGCAGAACCGTGGCAGAACTAAGCAGTAATGCGGATAAAATCGCAGCACAACGATACAAAACTGTGTTAATACGTAGTAAGCCTGTGTTAGTACTAAGCCGAATTGTGGCAGAACTATGCAGGACTATGGCAAACATCCTAGCAGAATGAATCAGGACTATGACACTATTAAAAAGAACTGTGGCAAAACTAAGCAGGCCTGTGGCTAAAATCCTAGCAGGAATGTAGAATAAATCGCAAGACAACCAATAAAAACTGTGTTAGTACGTAGTAGGACTATGACAGTATTAAGCAGAACTGTGACAGAACTAAGCAGGACTGTGGCTATCATTCTAGCAGAATAAATTAGGACTGTGACAGTATTAAGCAGAACTGTGGCAGAACTAAGCAGGCCTGTGGCTAAAATCCTAGCAGAATGAATCAGGACTGTGTCAGTATTAAGCAATACCATGGCAGAACTAAGCAGGAATGTAGATAAAATCGCAGCAAAACCAATAAAAACTGTGTTAGTACGTAGTAGGACTATGACAGTATTAAGCAGAACTGTAGCAGAACTAAGCAGGACTGTGGCTATCATCCTAGCAGAATAAATTAGGACTGTGACAGTATTAAGCAGAACTGTGGCAGAACTAAGCAGGAATGCGGATAAAATAGCAGCACAACCAATAAAAACTATGTTAATACGTAGTAGGCCTGTGTCAGTACTAAGCCGAATTGTGGCAGAACTATGCAGGACTGTGGCCTAAATCCTAGCAGAACGAATCAGGACTGTGTCAGTATTAAGCAATACCGTAGCAGAACTAAGCAGGAATGTAGAATAAATCGCAGCACAACCAATAAAAACTGTGTTAGTACGTAGTAGGACTATGACAGTATTAAGCAGAACTGTAGCAGAACTAAGCAGGACTGTGGCTATCATCCTAGCAGAATAAATTAGGACTGTGACAGTATTAAGCAGACCTGTGGCAGAACTAAGCAGGAATGCGGATAAAATAGCAGCACAACCAATAAAAACTGTGTTAATATGTAGTAGCGAATTGTGGCAGAACTATGCAGGACTGTGGCCTAAATCCTAGCAGAACGAATCAGGACTGTGTCAGTATTAAGCAATACCGTAGCAGAACTAAGCAGGAATGTAGAATAAATCGCAGCACAACCAATAAAAACTGTGTTAGTACGTAGTAGGACTATGACAGTATTAAGCAGAACTGTAGCAGAACTAAGCAGGACTGTGGCTATCATCCTAGCAGAATAAATTAGGACTGTGACAGTATTAAGCAGACCTGTGGCAGAACTAAGCAGGAATGCGGATAAAATAGCAGCACAACCAATAAAAACTGTGTTAATATGTAGTAGCGAATTGTGGCAGAACTATGCAGGACTGTGGCCTAAATCCTAGCAGAACGAATCAGGACTGTGACAGTATTAAGCCGAACCGTGGCAAAAGTAAGGAGGACTGTCGATAAAGTCCTAGCAGAATGAATTCAAACTGTGGCAATAGCTAGTAGGATTGTTGACGGTATTAAACAGAACTGTGGCAGAACTAAGCAAGGCTGTGAATAAAATCTAGCGGAACGAATCAAAATTGTGGCAGTATTTAGCAGGATTGTGACAGTCACAGTACTAAGCATAACTGTGAACAAAATCCTAGTAGAATGAGTTACAACTGTTGCAGGACCTAGCAGTACTGTGACAGTACTAAGCAGAACCATGGTAGAACTAAGCGGGATTGTGGATAATTTCCTAGGAAAAAAAATCAAAACTGTGGCAATATCTAGTAGGACTGTGACAGTATTAAGCAAAATTAAGCAGGACTGTGGATAAAATTCCAGCAAAACAAATCAGGACTGTGGCAGTTCTAAACAGGACTGGCAGAATCAAGTAAGACAAGACAAGAACCCCGCAGGACAAGTAAGGACCAGGCAGTAACTGTACAAATTAAGCCTAGTGAAATACCTCTTGACTGCTACAGTCAACATGATCTAAGCTCTACCGCAATTTTCAACCCTGGCTCTTCGAAGAATCTTTTTTTATAAATACTTAAAAATTTGTCATCATAAAAATTTAACAATTGTGAAATACAAGAATAGTTCAATTGAATATCTACTGGCAATTTATTTGATTGATTACTTGTAATTATTTGCGCATTTACAAACGGACACTAGTTGTCAACCATTCTCAAAAGAGGTCCCTACAAGTCCTTCCAAAAATGAGAAAAGGCAACGTGTGCTCATTATTAGATTGTCCAATTTTCGGCTCTTTTTATCATATCTCAATTTACTGAAGTAAATAACAAGCTAACCCACACATCACATTGTATGGGAAGCCCCGATATCCCAAGAGCTTCTTTCATAAGCACAGACCCCTAATTACTTCGCCAACCATCAGATAAGAATGACCAGGTCCATGGATAAGCCATAAGTTCATTAATTTCTGACTATCGAGTATCATTACATAACAGCCTATATAAAGTTGTTAGTTTACTATTATTAAAATTTATAGTAATACTTACACCCGTATGCATAGTCGTTCGCCAGCGGCTCGCCGGAGTTTCGTTATGAATAGTATGTTGGCGGCAGTGTACGTCTATGTCAAATTCGAGATTAGCAGGTTAGATTTTGTGTCAGTTAAATGACATACTATTCATAACAAAACTCCGGCAAGTCGCTGGCGAACGACTATGCATACGGGTGTTAATTAACGTTAAAATTTTTTAAAGTCAATATTTGTTTTAAAACAGACATTTAACCAAATCACTTTGTAAATTAACTGACTGACTACTGGGGCATTTATCTTATTGCACTTATATTTTATTATAAGCAATTAATTTAGCTCTGCAATTTAGATTCGAATTATAAAATTCATTACCAGTCATTTTATCAACTTACTAAATATAAAAGCAGTCGTCCTTGAAGACCGCCCAATTTCTAGAAAACTCCAAAAAGATCCGAAAGTGCATTATTAGCAAAGCTGCATACACCCACTCACTTACTTATTTTCCTCCAGTTGTTGCCGTAACAGCATAATCTTTTCTGAGGCCGGGGTGTCGAACGTGGTAGTTTTCGAAGTAGTTACAGTTATCATCTCAGTTTTGTCACCGGCAGCTCCTTCTCGCTTTAATTTGCTCTTCTTGGCCCTAGCACTCATCCTGGTAAGAGTGTTAGCATATTCCTCCACTTTTTCTTGGGTGACAGTGGTCTGCTCAGTTTTGCGTAACATTTCCTTCAGCTGTGCGATCAGAACTTGCTGTTGCTCGAACTGGTCCTTAAGGTCCATCAATTCCTGATTCGAAGGGGGCCCACCGGACGTGTCTCCGCCTTTGGTCCCCCCTGGGTCAGGCCCAGAACCCCCCCACATATTCACTACCTAAAATTACAAAAAATATTTTACATTCTCGTGGCAACTGGTTAAAATTGCTGATAAGTATACAACATAGTTTGTAGTAACATTTGCTACCTTATTTTGATGGCAATTTTAGTAAATATCCTCAAAATTGGTGTTATTTTGTCATATGTCATCCACTACACTCCACGTACACCGTAACCATGATTTACATATTACCAACCTAAAACTGTGTAATTTTGTAGTTATTTTGGGGACTTATTATTTCACTCTTGCAGTAAATCAAACTTAACGGTCTAATACAATTGCATTGCTGCAGTTTTAAGTGCAACTATATATTTTTTATGTTGTATGTTAGCACGAAGTGAACTGTTAAAGCATTTTTAATTTTACGTAGTACTGCAGTTACTTCCCGCTCTTTTTTAAATTTATTGTTGTCCTGTTATCATGGCAACATGTACATTTAACTTCAGGAACATAACCTTAAAATGATTGTAAACATGTGATATCCTAACCACCAATAATTTTAATGTTATCGTTCAATTTATGTTATCAGTATGGTTCGTGATTGCTTAATATGATGACTCTTTTTATATTACACAATTACAGTAAGACCACACAGTATTAGTAAGAAGATTTTTAGAAGAATACAGACATGGCTCAAGAAGAAACAACTACCGGTACTGCCCATATCAAGGATGGAATTATTGATTTTGTAGCAGGATCGCTGGGTTAGTACTACAATATTAGAAATAAAGGCATGTAAAATAAAAAAACTCGTTTTTAAGGTGGAATAGCATTAGTGTACGTTGGGCAACCACTTGATACTGTTAAAGTAAAAATGCAGACATTTCCAAAACTATATAAGGGAATGGTAGATTGCTTTAAACAGACTTTAGTAACTGATGGAATAGCCAGAGGATTATATGCGGGAACAGTTCCTGCATTAGCATCAAATGTAACTGAAAATGCGGTCCTTTTTGTATGTTACGGGTTTTGCCAAAAATTTATGCAAAACGTTACCAACACTGAAAGAATCGAAGATCTAAGCACACTGAGCAATGCCACAGCGGGATTTTTGGGATCTTTTTTCTCATCAATTGCTATATGCCCAACTGAATTGGTTAAATGTAAGCTTCAGGCTATGTATGAAAGAAACAAGCAAGAAATCGCCCAAGGGAAAAAGGTAGACCGAATGGGACCAATGAAACTAGTTGCTCAAATTTTTAGACAAGAAGGTGTTTTAGGATTTTTTAAAGGACTGTTTCCCACTTTAGTCCGAGAAATGCCAGGATACTTCTTCTTTTTTGGTGGTTACGAAGGTAAGAGGTTTTTTAAGTGTTTGCTCTAGCGCAAAGATTAAAAACATTGATATTAATAAATCTGTATTAATTTGATAAGAAGAAATTTTTGTTTGAGTGTGCTTTTAATTTTATTAAATCTTTTTTTACTGATTTAATCAGAGAAATACTCGAGATGAGATTACTACTGTTACCTACTATAGAAATTGTAGAAAGTTTAACAACTTTTCAGAACTTGCTAAATATTTTAAATTATAGAAATTTTTTTTTGCGTTTCAACCAAAGTATTATTCTGTTCACTCGATCAAATTAGAAAAAATAGTGTTTGGTGTACTTAAGTAAAGGCATTTTTAATATTAATTTAAGCAATAATGACTGACAAGATTGTGATAATGCGATAAACATGTTTCTAAGCCTAGTGTTGGTAGGGATGTGCGGTACGATCCGATATTTTGAAGTACCGGTACTTTGTCTTCCGATACTCGATATTTTGTACCGGTATTTCAGTCAGCGATCCAATCCAATACGATTTATTTTTGGTCAGTATCGGATCGGCAAGACCGATCCTGGATTTTTGCCGCCTGTCTAGAAATAATTCATCTTTTGACTATATAATAAAAATTTTTATTTTTAATATAAAAAGTTTTAAAACTATAAATTTTGAAAAACCCAAAGGGAAAAGGTCCAAAATATGCCCTTTTTCTTCAAGGGTAAAAAACGTAAGCCATGTGCAAATATTACTTTTATTGAACTAAGAGTTCTTGAAATCTTAAATGGTCGAACGTGGATAACTTTCAATAAGTCATTTTCAGCTTCTACAAACGCAAGAACAAAAATCAAAACAAAATTATTTTGCTGAGCCGAAACGTTTCTGTTTAATCTGTGTACGTATTACGCTTCGGATTTCGACTGGTACAGCAAAATTGTAATTAATGTATTGTAAAAGAATTACTAATTCTGATGAACTGGAGCTCTTATGTATCCCAACAAATTTTATGGTGATGATTAAATATCCAAAGAGAACTTCATTATTCAGCTTAACTATTTATAACAGCAACAGCAACTTCTCACTAGGATATCGCAGCGAAATTCGGTAAATCCCCGAGAAAAATTTTATACCTGAGATTATAAAAAAAATTTGCCTATAAGGCAATTGCCACAATTGTGTCACTCGTCACTCCATCGCGGTCGCCGTGGGTGTTCGGTAAATTAATTAACAGTTCTGTTTTCATTATCAGTTTTCTTTTATTATTCAGTGAAATTGTGGTTTATATTGTGTTTTTTTAAACAAATATGCCACCTTCAACCAGTAACCTTTGGAAAGTATTTATTAAGACAGATTCTGGAGGAAAATGCAGACTGTGTCAGTGTGAAGTTAAAAGTTCAGACAGAACTACAAATTTAAGAACAGTTCGAAAACGAAAAGAGAAAAATGGCCATAATTTACTTATTTATAAAAATAACTATATCAAGTGTATATCGTTAGAATCGTTGCAAAATTGCCTTTTTTATAAAGTCATGGCCGACTATGGTTTCCATTAGAAAAAACACAAGTTTGTGTCAGAACTCAAAAATTATAGTGTTAAGGACTTTATAAACTTTTGCCGCCTCTCTTGCATTCTGAATTCATACTGTGCGCAGTAGAAGGTCGAGCTGGCTTTGCCTCGCCGTTCACCTCACTTACGTTCCATCTGTCAACGTGGCAGCATGCGAACCGGTCCGCTCTACGAAAGCTAATTCTTGTAAAGGTTCAAATGTTCAATGTGTTGTTTATTGCTAATAAAGTAACATATTTCCGGCTTTCAACGAGTGTATTTATTCAGTGAAACCTACAATTCATACAGTCCACAAATTCCAAGGCGAGCTGGCAATCAGGAATTTTCCAAATAACGGAAAACTGAGAAGGCTCCACAACATTGGTCCTACAGAGCCAGGATTAAACCACATTAGGTCATTGCGAGTCCAATCAACAGCGACAGCATTCGACAACATTGGTCATTGGCAAGTACAAAAGCATATTCAGTTTTGTATTGCATCGCATGTAATCGACCGCAAGGAAGCAGCGTTCCATATTCGCCGCAACGCGTGGAACGAAGAGGGCACATGCGGTGCCCGTAACGAGAGGAAGGAAGATAGCAGACGGTGCTATCAACGTGAGAGCGAGATAGCCAAACGCCGAGTTTGGCGCCAAGTTCGTGCACGTGTCCATTGCAGCTGCAGACGAGACGGTAGTACGAACCACAGCAACGAGGAAAACCGGCAAGGCGGCACATACACCAATATCAATGTAAGCCTAATTTCCTATTTTGTGATTTCCTATGCATGAATATTTGGTTTTCTATCATCTGTGTTATACATGTGCATAATTTCAACTGCGTATTATTGCGTAAACAAATGGTTTATGAGTCATATAAACATTTTAATTGCGTGAAATGCCAAGCTATTACGTTTGTTAGCGATATCCCCTGCATGTTTCATACTGCAGTCGAAGCAGTCACAAGTGAATCATCTCGCGTTGTACCAGGGTCGTTTTCTGCGTCGTTAGCGACAAGTTTCTCGCGTTGTTATCAAGCGCTGTCTGCGTTGTAAACAAAATTCCGTACCAGAGGCGTGCGAAAGGTTTTATCATTAAAGAATATTTCAGATTCTGCAAGTAGTAAGGCTACCACGCGTAGCATCTTGCCTGAAATATCACAGATAGTTGACCCGTTGGGTCCGCGTACCAGAAGCGTACAAAATTCACGCCAGTGGCGTACGAACAGTTTTCATCCTTAAGTTGTTTTCATTTCAACAATTATGAATTCGCTTGTTAGGGCACGTGGCTCTATCAAAGGCAAGCTTACGAGTTTCGCAAATTACGTGCAATCTTTGCAAATAGTTCACGATGAAGATCAATTTTTATCTAGCGCTCAGATTGTTCAATTGCAGAAAAGATTGGATGCTATAGCCGCCGTGTTATCAGAATATTATGCAGTTCATGAACAAATTTTAGAAGCCAGTGAGGATGCAGAACGGGAAATGCAACAGCGAGTCGAATTTGAGGACTCTTATTTTCTTGCAATCTCACAAGCTAAATATTTGATTAATGAATACAACAAGCAGTCTGATGTTGCACCAGATCGTTCTGGATCTCCTAATGGTAGCGTGAGATCAACGCATTCAAATTGCAGTTCGCATTGCAATAATCAAGCTGTACGCCTTCCTGCCATTTCGATTCCCAAATATTCAGGAAGTGTTTCAGAATGGTTAGAATTTCGTGAGATATTTAGTAGCTTAATTCATGAGAATCAAACGCTGACTAATATTCAGAAGCTGCATTACCTAAAGGCTAGTTTACAGGGTGATGCAAGCCAAATTATAAAAAGTTTAGAGTTTACTGCGGGTAATTATACTCTAGCTTGGGAGGCATTGTGCAATCGATACAATGATCCAAAAATTCTGGTTCATAACCACCTCAAGGCTATTTTCGAGCTTGAATCTTGCAGTAAGGAATCTGCAACTAAATTACGTACGATTAGCGATATGTTATTCAAACATTTTGCAGCAATCAAATCATTAGCTACCGAAAGCGAGCTTCTTGATTTTGTTATAATTTATGTAGTTTCTAAAAAACTGGACCCCACTACATTTCGTGAATGGGAGGTCCTTAGAAACCGGTCAAGTTCTGACCTGCCTAATCTTGATGAGTTCAAGGAATTCTTACAAAATACAGCAAATCTTCTAGAAACTCTGTAAGTAAAAGATAGCAAGCTTGTACCCGAAAGGTCTTCCAAGGTACATTCTAAATCATTTGTGTCGGGTACCCCTTCGTGTCCACTTTGTAAAGGATCTCATTCCTTGTACAAATGCGATAAGTTTGTCAAGCTGTCTGTTCTTGACAGAAAGTCAAAGGCAAAAGAGCTCCGCGTATGCTTTAATTGCCTAACTCAGGGTCACCTATCGAGCCTCTGTAGCTCCAAACATACGTGTAGAAAGTGCAAATCAAGGCACAACACACTTCTTCATGAGGATAAACCTCAAAATGCTTCTTCTAGTCAACCAGGATCTGCGACGTCAGCAGAAACCCCTGTTGAACTAAACCAATCGATTTCTGCATTCTGTTCGAATGCTTTGCAGGTACTCTTACCTACGGCTACCGCTAAACTCATCGCTGATGATGGTACGCCTCACGTTGTGCGAATCCTGTTGGATTCCGGTTCCCAATCGAACTTTATACGTTCAGATTTGTGTAAAAGGTTGAAGCTTCCAATTCGCGAAGTCAACGTTACTGTTTCTGGCTTAAGTAAAGCTACTTCTCAAATCAAAGCTAGGTGTGATATCAAGCTGCAAGCCCCTCACACCTCATACAGTATTGGTCTATCCTGTCTTGTTCTCGATGAGATTACAGGTACAACCCCAAGTTTTCGCGTCCAGCGAAACAGCTTCAAGGTTCCTGATAACATTAAGTTATCAGATCTGTCCTACGACCAACCGGGCACCATCGACATTCTGATTGGTTCGCCCATTTTCTGGCAGCTTCTTTGTATTGGACAAATTGGTCTAGGCCCAAATCTTCCCATCCTCCAAAAGACTCGTTTTGGTTGGATTGTTTCTGGCCCTACAGGCCCCCCTTCTGCGTACCCTGTACAGTGCAATCTTAGCACGATCGAGGATGCTTCTGATCCCATTGCTAGGTTTTGGCAACTCGAACATTACCCAGAGGAAAAGGTCCGCACAAATGAAGAGAACGCCTGTGAGGCACATTTCGTGCAAAATACTCAACGAGAAGCGAATGGTCGATTCGTTGTCTCTATCCCTCTCAAGAAACCTGTAGAGGTATTGGGTGATTCATTGCAAATCTCTCAGAAAAGATTCTTATCAGTAGAGAATATTTCAGATTCTGCAAGTAGTAAGGCTACCACGCGTAGCATCTTGCCTGAAATATCCCAGATTTCAGATTCTACAAGTAGTAAGGCTACCAATCGTAGCAGCTTGTCTGAAATTTCCCAGATAGTTGACCCGCTGGGTCTGTCAAGCCGTTGGTGGCACGGTCCCACCTGGCTAAGCGAAAGTGAGGCATCTTGGCCTACTTCCATGTTCAATATTTCAAATTCTACAAGTGGTGAGGCTACCAAGCGTAGCATCTTGTCTGAAAGATCGCAGATATTTGACCCGCTGGGTCTGTTAAGCCTTTGGTGGCATGGTCCCACCTGGCTAAGCGAAGGCGAGGCATCTTGGCCTGCTTCCAAACATGTTCTTGCTGAGCTTCCAGAATTCAAAAAAGAAGTTCAGAGTCTTCCTGTAACCTCTGTTGAACCATTACCGTTCAATCAGTATTCAAGCTTCGCTCGCTTACAACGAGTTACAGCTTATTGTTTTGTCACAAAGGCAGTGCACCTTGAATTGGTCGCCGACCTTTCTACTGAAACCTTCTTAATGGCTTTTCGCCGGTTTGTGGCTCGACGAGGCAAACCGCTCCATGTCTACTCAGACAACGGCACTAACTTTGTAGGCGCTAATTCCGAGTTAATCGAATTAGGCAATTTTCTCGCGGAACAAAACCCTTCTATTTCCGAATCAGTCGCGAACGACGGAGTAGCTTGGCATTTTATACCCGCGCACAGTCCCCACTTTGGCGGATTGTGGGAGGCCGGAATCAAGTCCTCCAAACATCACATACGTCGCGTTATAGGTAACGCTAGTCTAAATTATGATGAATTTAGCACTTTGTTAGCACAGGTGGAAGCGACCTTAAACTCCCGACCCCTGTCCCCTTTGTCCTCTGATCCAAACGACCTTCAGCCTTTGACTCCTGCTCATTTCCTGATTGGTCGTCCGTTGGTGTCACTGCCCGATCCCAACGTTACTGAGATAGTCGAGTCTCGGCTGTCTAAATACCAGAGAATACAACAACTTCACCAGAATGTGTGGAAAAGATGGAGCAAGGAGTACATCTCGGAACTCCAACAGCGCACCAACTGGCGCACGCATCTTTCGGACCTCCAGCCTGGTTCCATGGTCCTCATCAAGGATGACAATCTACCCCCTCTGAAGTGGAGGTTAGGCCGGGTCACCGAGCTGCACCCTGGCCTTGACGGCGTTACGCGTGTGGCGTCAGTGAACACTGTGTCAGGGATCGTGAAGCGATCCTTCGCCAAATTGTGCCCGCTACCTAGTGTTGTGAACTAGTGCGTTAGCGTTCAGCGCAGTTTTCGTAAAGCCTTTTGGCTCCCCATTGTTCGGGTTTTCTTGTACTAGATTAAGATCCATGTACTATTATGCTTTGTATATATGTGTGTTCATGTTACATGTTTTACTCTAGCTTTTACATGTCAACTCTGTACTGTTTTATTTGAAAGGTTACCCTTTCCAAGGCGGGCGGTATGTTAAGGACTTTATAAACTTTTGCCGCCTCTCTTGCATTCTGAATTCATACTGTGCGCAGTAGAAGGTCGAGCTGGCTTTGCCTCGCCGTTCACCTCACTTACGTTCCATCTGTCAACGTGGCAGCATGCGAACCGGTCCGCTCTACGAAAGCTAATTCTTGTAAAGGTTCAAATGTTCAATGTGTTGTTTATTGCTAATAAAGTAACATATTTCCGGCTTTCAACGAGTGTATTTATTCAGTGAAACCTACAATTCATACAGTCCACAAATTCCAAGGCGAGCTGGCAATCAGGAATTTTCCAAATAACGGAAAACTGAGAAGGCTCCACAACATATAGCTTAAATAAAAAATTTGGTTGGACTGCGCTATTAAGAACATAATTGTCTCCAACTATTTCCTTTACACATTTTTTCTAAAGTCAATAATAACAGAGCCATAGGCACCGAACGAAATTAGAAAAAAATCATTTTTGCGAAATATCTAGTTAGCCTTGCATTTTTTCCAAAAAACAAAAAGCTCATTAAATTGAGCTCGTAAAACTGCAATTCTTTCCCCTTTTAACCGTCTCTTTATCTCCAATACTTTCCGAGATCCTCATGCTAAACATTCAAATAAACTCGTCCTGTATACTTTTAATGTTTCAGTTATTATATTTATGTTAGTTTTAAAGTGTTTGAGCGTTTATATGTATACTATTTAATAAATGTATTTCTAATACTGATTTTTCAATTTTTGATTTCTTGATTGTTACGCTACTATTATTGCTAAACTTCTATTTGCTATACTAGGACTCGAAGTGTGGCATAAATAGATTTAGAAAATATCCCGGATCGATTGTGTACCGGTATTTCATGTACCGGTACTTTTGTATACGATACTGCTCCGAACCGGTACGTTTAAGTCGATACGATACGATACGATGGTACCGGTACTTTTCAGTGTATCGAACATCCCTAAGTGTTGGTAATTTAGACGAGTTTGTGTTGCAAAAATTTTAGAAATGTAGCAGATTTGCTGCCGTTTTGAACACATATTTTTTCGCCGGTTTAGAATTAACATTAATTTTGTGATTATTTTAAAATTTGTAGGCATCATATTGCTATGTTAAAGTCGTTGCTATGTGAGAATAATTTGTTAAGTTTTGCAATCTGCAATTTTCTGCTTAGTTAAACGAATAACTATTTTTAAATAAATCGGGGATCGTCCAGTACTGTGATACAACCAAGCTGTTTCTGTAAATCAATAATCTATATTATGATTTATAACAGAAAACAATTAAATTGAAATTCCTAACTAAAAATAGAGCACTGTAACTACTTTGTTCTTGCATCTACAAATTAAAAACAAAGTATGGTTACCAGACATGTATTTGTTGTTTTAGCCAGGAAAATCAGGAAAATTCATAGTAGTTGAATCTGTATGAGGCAGCAGCAAGCAATCCATTACCAGCTGATTTGTCAAAAATATTAACTAATGTGACACTTGGAAACTCAAAAAAAAACATAGATAATATTAAACTAAACAAAAACCGTACATCATTTCACTCGATGTACTTTTTTTATGCACAAACATATCAATTGATCTTGCCTTAAACACTATTAAAAAAGATTGGGAAAGAACTCAAAAACACACCAACATTCCATTAAATGATTTTTTCTACTCATGACATTGAAATCAGTCATTTTGACATTGATTCCGGTGGTTGAAATTGCATTTCAACCACTAGAGATTGAAATGCTCGGACTACCGGGATTTCAAACTGCTTGACATTCAATTGGTGACAAGAGAAATGTCACTTTATGTTTACTTTTTTCTAAAGTGCATTAATTTGTTAAAATGAGTGAACATTCGTAGAAAAAGTAGTATATGCAACTCGTGGCTGATAAAATTTCAACGTCTCGAGTTACTTTTTTCAACTCGCTTCGCTCGTTGAAAAAAACCACTCAACGTTGAAATTTTATTCCAACCACTTGTCCCATAATATACTATTATTCAAGCAGTTGAATTTGTTCTAAACACTGCTTATTTCTCATTCAACAATATAATATATACATAAACTTTTGGTTGTGCAGTGGGTTCCCCTATTTCTTCAACTATTGCAAATCTTGTATTAGAAGACATCGAAAGTAAAATACTCAAACCAAATACTCATTTTTCTCTTTATTTAAGATATGTCGATGACATTATAATGGCAACAGATTAGGGATGCGCATCGAAATGAAACAATCGATGTTGGCATCGATGTTCAACATCGAGTAGTAACATCGAGGTCTTTGATATATCGAATAAAAAACATCGATGATTTTTCGGATTTTAAAATAAAGATATTTTATCTACGATCACCACTAAAAGTAAACCTTTTAGCGCTAGCTTTTTTCACTAAAAGTGACGGTTTATAGTTTAGCGTGGTTAAAGAAATCAGCTGTTTACTTTTAGCCCATGTGCTAAAAGTGAGGTTATAAAACTACAATTTCGAACTGGCAGTGAGGTTGTAAAGTTATTCTAGTTACTTCTTGCGTTAGAGGTGAAGTGTTTTTGAAATCATTAAAGCGTTATGTAATGAATACAGTCAGATGTGTAGTATTAATAATTATAGGGCATTCAATACACAAAAACATTTAATTTTTTTTTAAGTTGGCATGTGCATATAATTTTTGTACTAGGAATTCTGTTTTTTGTTTTGCAAAGGTTTCCACACCTGTATACAGGCAGATTTGAATTTAAAAATGGCAATTAATATTTCTCATTGTCAGTGTCAAAGTAGATATTTGTCTAGAAATTCTCAACTGAAGTTTAATAAAATGTAATAAACCTATTAGTAAACGCTGCGTCAATAGTATCCAACACAGTATTTGTATAAATTGGTACAACATTTATGACAGATTGGAAGTAAATGTCATACCCTTAACCTATTTCTTTTAGTAACTATTTGTAAGTACATTCCTAGACAATGATAAATTCTGGAAGTACACTCATGAAATTTTGGAAATCAAAGGCCAGTTTGTGTTTTTATGTTTACTGAACAGACTATACCTTTGATAACTGACTTTGACAGTATTGGTTTCACAAACATTCGCCCGCGTACTTTGGCCCTCTCTTTATTATGACATAAATTATAACTGTCATAGATGCAAACCTTTGTTAAATCGATATTTATGGATTAATAACAGTAAAATTAAGGTCGTAAATGAAATATTGTATGCAACGCGTGCTAAAAGTCGTTTATGCACGAGACACGAAAATTATGAAACTCAGCCTTCGGCTTCGTTTCATAATTTTCATGTCTCGTGCATAAACGTAGACTTTTAGCACTTGTTGCATAAATAGCTATTTCGACTACCATTTTTTAAAGGAGGCTATTATTTGACACTTTCCATATGTCAGAAGCAAGTTGTTATTGCATACTATGCACTAAAAATATCATTGCACACATCTGTCACTTTATTGCACACTTCTGTCAAAACTGGTTATTAAATGTGGTGAGTTTTCAATTTGAAATGACGACGTTTTGTATTCTCTTTGCCATAAATATATGGCATCGAAAAAATTATGTATACAACTCGTATCTAAAGCTTCTTTTTGCACTAGTGAGATTTCGTTTCTCACACGTGCAAAAAAGTGGCACTTTAGCTACTCGTTGTATAAATAACTATTAAATAATAATAATTCGAACAAAAATATTTATTTTTGCTGTTTAATTACATTTTTTGACAGTAACTTTATATTTACGTCATTGAATTATAGTTTAACGTTTTATATGAAAAGATGTATAATTTATTCAACATAAATAATAAAACATAGATGCTTATTTATATGTCCCAAACACCTTTATGTAAAGATTGCTAAAATAAAAGTTGTGATAGACGTTTTCCCTTTAGATGAATTTTACAGTCCTTTTTAGACAGTCTTTATGGAATGCTTCTTTTTTTGTACGAATTACTCTCTTACGAGAGTCTCCAACACAAATGTCAAATTTATATTCGTTGCTAAAAATGACTTTGCTCCAATCCTCGACTGTCCAACGTTCCTTCTGTTTCGCCCAAGCTAAGCGCTTCTTTTTCTGGACTTCTGTTAGTAGAGGTTTTTCTTTAGCCTAGAGTTTTTATTTATTAAATTAATTGTCACACCCTTAAAATGATACCTACAGTATAAAATTTCAAACCAGACTTATGAATCCATTTTAATAAGTTGTCTCTGCATTCGAGGTGTTACTAACCTCGGACGCCCAGAAGATTTGCCTTCAACGTCAATATTTTCTGTATTTCCATATCTTTTTATTATGTCTGCAATCGTGGACTTTGCGATTCCAAAATCTTCGGCAACTTTTCTGAGCGACTTTCCTTTCGCGTATTCGCGAATAATTATTTCACGTAACTTTAGTGGTGTTTCTATTCCCCGTGCCATTATTTTACCTTAATGTTACACAAATTCAGTCATGAACTGTGCACTTGACACTTATAGTGACATAATATTGAAAACAAGTGACAGGCATTTGTTTGAATCACAGCAAACTGCTTTGCGTCCGAACATTTAGTTGTCGGTTTAGTTTTGCATTCTATACTATTTATTTTTTTAGAGATGTGTAAAATCTACATTATACAAATGTATCTTTAAAAAATATTTGACCAAGGTTAAATAAAAACAAGTATCGTGAAATGATTGAAGCATTTATTTTAAATAAGTAAGTGTCCGAACATATAGTAGTTAGGGCTCGTACAACAGTTATATTTTCTTTATTAATGTGCCAATCATTGCAAGTTTCCGAAATTATATCTGCTAAATATTGACTTGTATGTCTTTCAGCCAATTCAACAACTCCTATTGTGATAGAAGAAATTTTTCTTCTCACAATACATTTTCTAAATAACACTGAGTGAGCCCCAGAAAACTTCTGGTTTGCTGGGTGTCAGTCCAAATATCTGTCGTGTCATAATATGTTTTGTTTTCTAATTTTTCTTTTATTCGAGATGAAAGTATATCATATCTTGCTTCAATAAGCCTGGTAACTGTACAGGGTGTACTCAGATTTTGACAGCTTCTAGCGACTTTGTTATTCCAGATAGAAAAAAATTGTTCAGATAAAAATTGTAGGGTATCATCCGAACCGTCCGAATTTGCTACTTAAAGAAACAATTGAGCATCACAGGTGAACTTTTTGACTTATTGCATACTTTTTTTTAATGGAACACCCTATATATTATGTGTTTATTGAATAGCGATTAACATTCTTTTTTCAAAAATATATAAGTTGCCTATAATTACTTCATCCATTGTTGAAATATCCGCTATTAAAGAATCAAAATATTACTAATTTACTAAATGAAGTAGTAGCAGTATTAATAATATTTTGATTCTTTAATAGCGGATATTTCAACAAAGATGAAGTAATTATAGACAACTTATATATTTTTGAAAAGAGAATTTTAAGCGCTATCCAATAAACACATAATATATAGGGAGTTCCATTAACAAAAAATATGCAATAAGTCAAAAAGTTCACCCGTGATGCTCAATTGTGTCTTTAAGTAGCAAATTCGGACGTCAGATTAGTGGCCTTTATAAGACTGGCTGTAAAAGTTACAATGTAGGGAAAATAATAATTTTTATTGTAACATACATTAACAGTTTTAATAAAAAAAGTAATTTGTAATTTTTTATTGAACAGTACATACTAATACTACTACATACATGTATGTACATTAAAATTATTAATTAAGACACTTTAATCTTTAGTTTTTGTTTGAATCACATTTTTCATGTAGCATATTTTTTCAATTTTGGTTTCGCAATAATTCAAACCCCTCTTTTATTTGGATTGCTGTATCGTGAAGTACAACGTAATTAAATATTACATTACATGCTTGAAATACCTCTAATATTGTTGGCGGTCCTTCTACTTCTTTCTCATCACCTCTGCCTTCCACATGATTTAATTCTTCAGAATTTTTCGAAATAATTTCAATATCACTGGGAAACTCACAACTTATTAGTTCGTTATCAATATAAGCATAATTTGTCATTATTGAATACATTTAGTACATTGTTTCTGTTACCCCTGTCTATAGACAGAGGTAGATTGTCATCATCGTTGTCGAATTCGTACTTTAAAGCCAATCGAGTCAAAGGAAGCTCATCATCGTCATCAAAATCAGTAGTAGTACATACTATCATAAAGACCAGCATGGCTAGATTAAGTATCGACTTGCAGCTACAACTGCGAACATATTAGGTTACGCAGTGCCCTGAACCACATAGTTTTTTGCTTTCAGCTTAATTGATAGTGGATTATGTGGCCACATAATTCACACTCTTCTTACAGGGGACTGGAGATATTTGGGCATAGTCTAATTTGGGAATTCGTCACGCAGGCGAAAGTCAAATAGGGATTAAAATGGCAATTTACGACTGGGTGTTAGCCGTCCAGATCGAGAGCATCGAAAATATTACAATATGATTGAAACTGCAGTCACAATGGAGACATTTTGATTGGATAATTACCCAGCCGAAACGCTGGGATTTGTTCTATGGTGGAAACAACATGGGTATTCCTGAGAGCTACAGCAGATTGTGGGCTGACAGCCGTAATTTTGTTTATTACTAATTACATGTTTGTTGCTACTTTCAATCAGCAAGCGATTTCACCGCTACAGCAGATTGAGTGTTGACACCCGTAATTTCTTTTACTGTTAATTGCGTACTTGTTGCTACATTTGATCAGCGGGTGATTTTATTGCTACAGCAGATCGAAGACTGGCATACCCAATTTCCTTTACCTATAATTTCTTCTACAACTATCAAGTTTTGCCTTGCACTGACTAAGTTGCAGTATTAATATTACTACACCAACATTTGAAGAGTATTTATGTATAATCTCCCATTAGACTGTGCCCAATTAGAGGAGGGTAAAGGAAACAATTTGATTTTTCAAAATTAGTTTTAAATACGACAGTGTAGTGTTTATTTATTTAACATTTATTTATTTAACATTTAATGTGTGTATTTAACATATATACAATTTGTCTTTAACATATATATAATTTGTAACAGTTACCAAGGTGCTTAATTGACTGAACAATTGTCTGCACCTTATAGACTATATAGACTGTATTACTAAACCTTAAATAAACATTTAACGCAGAGGTAATTAAAAAAAAACGTATTATAATTAATGAAAGAAAACAATATTCCCACAACCTTGTTTAGTCAAAACAGATAAATAGTGTAAATAAACCATGCAAAAATAAATCACATTTATCAATTACTATACAATATTATAATTCCAATAACTTAATAAATTTTTCGTAGTTATTCTTCACATAAATTTTACATTCCACGCTATACTTTTTAATATTAACAATATTTTTAATATGTGACGGTAATAAATTATATAATTTTGGGGACAAGTAATTCACCGATCTCTGAGTAACATTATAATTACATTTGGGAAACTGCAAACGTTTCATTAAATTGTCTCTTGTACCATATTGTTGGGAAATAAACAACTTGTTGAATTCGTGTTTTTTATGTGTATATACACATACTGCAAGAATGTATTACGTACGTATATTGGATAAATCGTGGTACCTGTAAAGCAATATAGTGGGATGACGTCTTTCCTTACGATAAATAACTTTTGATATATAATTTTGCACTACGTTCAGTTGGCAAATTATAGTTTTACCAGCACAACCCCAAACTAAAATCCCATACCTTAATCGAGATTCAACAAGAGCTTTATAAATAATGATGAGAAACTCATTTAGAAAATCCCTGTTTATAAAATTTTAAAATGAGACCTCTAACCTTATTTTTTAGTTTTTTTATATGTTGCTCCCATTTTAGATGGCAATCTACTACTATTCCAAGGTACTTAGTACTCTTAACTTCATAAATAGGAATTGTAATATCAGGTATTTGTATGCTATCAAAATCAGGTCTATTAGCTGCTGTTTGTGAGAATGCTATGTAATTCGTTTTGGTCATATTAAGATGTAGTTCGCGTACATCTAGCCATTTTTTAACTTCGTAAAATCCGCTAATTACTTCATTTTTGGTTTCTTCCCAGGAATTTCCATCAAAAATAAGTACTGTGTCATCCGCATAAGATATTGAAGAAAAATTTGACTTTAAATTAAGTAAAGGGTTTAGGTAGGCTATAAATAAAATTGGACCAAGGACCGTGCCCTGTGGTACCCCCAGCTTCATTTTTAATGGATTACTAAGAGTGTCATTTAAGCGTAAATATTGGTTTCTGTCCGTTAGGTAGCTAGCAAACACTTGCAACACATGCCCCCTAACACCATAGCTGAAAAGTGTTTCAAGTAATTTATCATGTGGAACCGTGTCAAAGGCCTTTGCTAGGTTCAAAAAGACTGCGATACATTTTTTAAAATTATTTAAATTGACCATTATCTGCTGTATCACCTTATGTAAAGCATCACAGGTACCAAGTCCTTGTTGAAAGGCAAATTGACAGGAATTCAAGATATTGTTTTTCTCGAGATAGTTTAACAATCGATCTTTGAGGCATTTTTCGAAAATTTTTGCAAAATTATTAATTAAACTAATCGGTCTGTAATTTGAAATGTTTGTTAAGTCTCCCGCTTTATGTATAGGGTTAACAATACTGGGCACATGCCCAGTTTCAAAGATAATGTTAATTATGTGTGTAAGAGGTGCTAATATGGATTTATGTGCAAGTTTGATGCTTTCGCATGTAATGCCATCAATTCCCGGAGAAGAGTTTTGCTTTAAAGAATTTATTTGTTTTATAATTTCATTTCCATCAACAGGTTTTAAAAACATGCTATTTCCGGAGGTATTTATATCATCATTTGTTTGAGAACATACCGTCATTTGGGGATATATTGGATGATATTTTCGGTTTTTATTACTTTTCTTTGCTCTGAAGCAAGATATTGAACCGGGGGCTTTTTTAATCGGAAGCCTTTGCCGAATCGAAGTGAATTTTACAAAAAAAATGCAAAAAAATATAGTTTTTAAACCTTTTTTTTAAACAATAGTGCCATCTCATATAATCCCGTGTATGGGGATATATTGGACAGTGTAATTTTCTCACTGAAAATGGTAAAACTGTGGTGAATAGCTGATATAGGCCGGTCCTACAGCCTTTATCAGACACTTTTGACCAAAAAAAAAATTAATTTTAATCAAGAATTCAATAAATAAGACAAAATACAACCAAAATCCAATAAATACGTTTATTTGCGTTTTATTGTCACATTTTCGGTACAAAAACATATAAAAATTCTAAATAACCTAAAGAAAGAACTTAACTTAAAAACAGAAAAGCATTAACAACTCTAAATAATTATTTTTCAAACGAAAGAAATATATATTTTTTTAATTTAAACTAAAGAAACAAAAATTCTTTGGTAGAAAGGAAGTCTCCGTAGAAAATATTCAGTGTGTGAATGTACATGATCATTTGACTAGAAATCGGGACAATTTTTTTATAAATACGGTGAAATCGGAGGGGGCGTTTAGAACTGTTTTTGTAAAGGGGCTGATAATGTATAATGAACTGGACGATTTTATTAAAAGCGCAAGAAATGTACATATCTTTAAGCAGAGGTTAAAAAAGAGTTTATGTTAATAATTTTTGTTTATGTTGAATTCTATTTATAGTAATGAATTTTATTTATGTTAATAACATTTTTATTTGGTATGTATTTATTTATTTAGTTACTGTATTTATTTAGTTATCTATTATTCATTTATTACATTTTGTTAAATAAGTTGGGCATTATTGTTGGAACCTTTAATTTAGTTTTTGTATTTTATTTAATTTTGTTGGTTGTATTAGCTTTTGCTAAATAAAAATATTATTATTATTATTATATTTTGAGGAAAGGTAAAAACACCCCTTATCTCCTGTGGTTTACAAAGCCTATATTTTATTTGATTAATTTGCACAGACTGCAAGTCCTCTACGTCAGGAAATACAAAAGCACACTGTTTTCCTCTATGTGGGCGTAGGCATTTTATTTCAATACAACTTTTTTTTATTTTTGTTACTTGTCCGACAAAAAGTCTTTTGCATTCTTTTTTTGTGCCTGCATTATAGAGAAATGATGTTAAAACAGTCACTTTCATTGATGTCAGTGGCTGACTCAACGCGAGTCATAACTTCATTTTCAGTTTCGTCTATGACACTATTGCGGTCACTGTAATCTGAATCGTTTTGTGGGTCATCTGTATATGTTATTGTTGATGTTCCCGGTATATCAACCTCTTTATCTACTGGCAAATCTGCCAACGAAATTGATTGTCCTGCAGGAACATTTATTTTTCTTTTTCTTGTTATGGCGGGCCGTTCATTTACTTTTGTAAGATCTGACAGAATGTTAGAGAACGATTCCACGATAGCAGGATTGTCTTGGTTGGGTTCATCATATCTCGGCTTAATCTTTGTCAGAACTTTTTCCGGATTATATGGTGAAATTGCCGTTGCTATTTTCATTGCAATCTTCCAACATATTTTTTAGTAAACTTGGAAAAACCTGTTTCGGTATCACCCCTTTATTATGCAACTTCCAGTCTGTCAAAACCTTTCTCCAGGAAATTTTTACGGGTCTAAATACCGCAACGTCCAAAGGCTGGCAAATATGTGTGCTATTTTTGGGTAAAAATACGAAACTTATATTATTTTCTTCGCACGATTGAATAACTCTGTAGGATAGATGGCTCCCCAAATTGTCTCCGATTATAATTTTTTTTCCTTCTTTACGGCGTAATGTTGATAACGCTATTTGGAAAAACCAGTCCTCAAAGACGTCTGCATCGAACCATCCAGATTGTGTGCGGTTGTATCGAGCACCCTCTGGATCTCCCTCTATCCAATCGGGATATAAATACTTGGCCTTGTATACGATGTATGGGGGTAAAAAGCTGCCATCCGCTAACGCTGCAAACATGAGTGATGTAGAGGACTTGGAACTATCTAATATCCTAGTGGCATGTTTTGCACTTCTTCGAACGATTATTTTTTGACATCCTGGGTCGTCGGTCATATTTGTTTCGTCGTAGTTCATAATGTTGGCGGGAGGCACATCACGAATTGTTTCCAACAAATTATCAAAATATTCTACAATCACATTCGGGGTCAATTCGGCTCGGCATCTTTTAATGTTTTGTGAATTTCTTTTTGATAATTCGGGATTTCTTAACAGGAAATAATGGCACCAGTCGCTACCCGGTCTATTGTCTCGAAATTGTCTTACAACAACCCCTTTTCGATTAATATACTGCTCCACAAAGTCTTTTAAAACACTTTCTGTGAATGGAACTCCAAATTCCGCTGCAGTTAAAGCTGCTTTGGCAATCAATTTTTCATCAGCAAGTGGTATTGCAGGCGGTTTGCCAAGCTTATCACCATGTCTACCTAGATATTTGGAATGTAACGTAAAACGTGGCACCCCAAATCTGTCTGCTGCCTGCTGGAATGACAAATGATCATTTAAAACAGCTCCCAACGCATCCTCAATTTTTTGAGGGTCATAATTTCGTCGAAACGCAGTGCCCAACTTGTGTTTATGTCTTCTGGGCATCGTCCAATATTTTTTCTCAAAAATTAGTAAAAAAATTAAACTTTTGTTTGTTTACATTTGTTATTGAGGTTATGTTCAAGTATTTGTTCCATTGAACTATGCTTGGTTAAACAATAATAAGAGAGATACGCGGAGGTTTTTCGAGTATTACACAAATTCTTACAAAAACGATTTACAAAAGTAATTTTTTGGAAGCTTACCTTAATTAGCTTTACGTTTGAAAACCACAACAATCACACGTATAACCACTTTCTTATGTATACATAAGGCTGCCAACCGTCCCGGATTGTGCGGGACGGTCCCTCAATAACAGTACTAGTCCCGCATTCAAATACCGCATTGCAAACGTCCCGCAAAACGTCAAATGCGTCCCGCTAGTCCCGCATTTCTTTTAGTCTCGAATGCTTACGACGGCTCTACGCTTTCTCAAACTGTATTCTCGATCTGAAAAGTGTCACTTACAATTCATGGTACGTGATATCAGAGCTGTGCGGTACTCGAGTACAAGTACTCAGTAACTGTACTCTAAGTACTTTTAGTGTACTCGGTACTCAGTCCACAAATACATTTTTTAAAATGAACTTGTATTTGACGGATTTACGTGTACTCGAGTACATATCCCTGTACTTGAATACATTTTCAAGTACTCGAATACATTTACGTGTACTCGAATACACTTACCTAAATTAATAATATCTTCTTAATTACTAAACGTTAGGTAGTAAAAGCATCATTAACGAAGTTCTGCGCTATATTCAGATCACCTCGGCCACTTAGCATGTGCGTTTACAAAGGTATTGCATTGACATGAATTTTTGATGTTTTGCAGAATGATAAAGAGATTGTGTATTACTTTTTTTTTTATTTTATGTTTTCTAACGTACAGTTTTCGATGTACAGGAAGAAAACGTGTTCTTTTTATGCAATATTATAGAAAAATTCTTTCATTTTATTGATGCTTGCCAGCATTGACCGCAGTAGAACGATTATTTTTATTCATGACACTGATAAACAGACCACTTTGCATGCCCTGACAGATGAAAAGTTTGAAAGCCAATAAAATAGGTCTTTAAAAATTTTGTGTTTTGTTTTTACCATTGTTTTGCCATTGCATTCCTCTGTACTCAGTACTCTGTACTTGTATAGGCATTTGAATACTTTCATTGTGTACTTATACTCGGTACTCGATTACATTTTAAATAAAGTATTTATTTGTACTCGGTACTCGACTACTTTTTGTCTGTACTCGGAACAGCTCTGCGTGATATACTATTCAAAATAACAGTAAAGGGCAGTATTTTTTTTCAATGCCTGCTTGTAAAGCTGTATTTTACCTACGAAAATCTCTATAATAAAGTAACATTTTAACGATGAGTGGATAATATGCTACCACTGATTTGTCTAAAAATGGCAATTTTATTTCTTTAAATTTTCGGTTTTCCGAAATGTAAAATGACAAATGCTGGCATAAATGGATACAGAATTTTTTCTCTTCAAAAAACTTCCATACAAGATTTTGTGCTCAAATAATTATGGAAGCAAATATTTTCATATTAAAAAATTACCATTGAAATCCCTATGGTGCGTAAAGCATTTCTACACCCTGTATATCTGTATATATTGTCCCCCCCCCCCCCCCCCCGCCGATCATAGTAACCATGTCCCGCATTGAAGCCTTCAATAGTTGGCAGCCTTATGTATACAAATTTTTTCGCGGTTCAGGATTGCCAACTGCGCGAAATCTATAATTAAATTTAAAAAAAGGCGCGCACATCCAATATAACCCCGGGTATCCAATATATCGCCAAATGACGGTACCTTCTCATTTTTGCTTTGCATCTGAACGCCAATATTTATAAAGTATGCATTACATAAATTTTGTCATATCTACACAATTTCCGAAAGATTCATTATTATCATCCTTAATTAATAGTTTATACTAGGCACGTTGTTTTCATTAGTAGCTTCAGAAATAATTTTATAAATCTTTTTCATGTCATTAGGCCGTTTATTAATTTCATTTTTATAATAATTATATTTGGTTGATTTTAATAGTTTGTTCAGATAATTGCTATAGCTTTTATACTCAATTTCAAGCTGTGTGGAGTAGCTACATGACAGTTTATATTTCAGTTTGTTTCTAGTTTTAATGGATTTTACCAAGCCATTCGTAATTCAAGGTTTTAATTTTTTTAACTTATTATTGTATGTTTTTATGGTTATTGATGCATTATAGATCTTCAAGTAGGTGTAGTAAAATAAATCCGTTGCTTGTTGGGAATTTTTGTTCTCCAATTTGCTCTCCAAGACGTACGTCCACATTTGAGACTGTATATTTTTTATAAATTTATCATTATCAAATTTTTTGATCTGGACTACATTACCATGAGTTTTGTTAATATTATTTTCAGTCTCAGTATAACACTTCTTGGACAAAGCAATATTTAACATAATTGGGAAATGATCGGTCATGTCACATTTTAAGATGAAAGTATCATAAATCAAATTATTATTCAATTTCTTTTTTACAAAAATGTGATCTATGCAAGTAGAAGAGGTGTTGGTTATTCTCGTTAGAGAATTAATAAGTGATGCAAAACCAAGCTGAGCTACTGATGCAAGATAACTGTTGACAATGTCATCATCTAAATCCAAAATATTAATATTAAGATCTCCAACAATTATGTCAATTTGAGAATTCGTACAATTCACCGACAGGAAATCTAGGAATTCATCAATAAAAGTTTGTTTGTTAGAAGAAGGCGGTCTGTAGACTGCGATAACTCTAAAAGATACATTGTTGACTCGCAAAGTTATATTACTTAAAGATACATTAGATTTTTTTAATTTCACGTTTGCAGCCACTCCATTTAAATTGTTTTTAATATAAATCAAGGTTCCATCATTCTTGTTAAAATTACCATGGTTATATGAAATAATGTAGCCCGGTATATTATATAAATTTAAATTGTTAACTTGCCAACATTCATTCAAGACAAATATATCGCAATAATTAAGTTTATAAGTTTCAATAACAGCTAGAAATTCATCAAAATTTTTGTTTACACTTCTAACATTGAAATGCATTACATTTAGTACTTTATTAGGAATATTTATTTTTGAGCAGAGGTTTTGTTGATCTACAAACAATCCTCTCTCCAATGTATTATTTATAGATAGTTCCTGTAAAAACAAATCTTCATCAATTGTAATCATCGATAATAACTGATGAAAATATAGCAGTAAGAGAGAGGTTTGTATTTAACTTTGAATAATATACTTATAAAAGTAATGTACAGTGAAGTCCGGTTATAACGAACCTCAAGGGACTGTAAAAATTGGTTCGTTATAGCCAAAGTTCGTTACAAGAGTTACAACAACAAAAAATGTGCGAGTTATTATAAACTTACTTTATTATCCATAATCGGCCACATTTGTACAATAAGTATACAAACATTTATGTAAGAACGATAAACACGTACTTAATAGATATTTATTTAAAAAAATCGGATATTTTTGTCTGCTTAGTATTACTAGCCCAATAAAGTTTGTCTCTGTAAGCATCTACTTCGGCAAAACTATTTAGTATACTATCCGGAATATTACGCGATTGCAGAAAACAGCGGATACCATTTATTTTCTTAATTGCCTCATGTACTGTTGGAATGGTGAGATCCTTCCCCGAAACCGATTCGTCGTCATCTTCACCGCTAATTTCTTCGACTTGCTTATTTTTGGTTTCTCGAATAATAGCTTCGTCGCTTAAAAATTCTGTAGTGGCAATATTTTCGTCAACAAGTATGTAAGCTTCAAGGTCACATTCCTGAAATCTGCCCATATCAATTGTTGAAATAAAGACAGGCGAGTCATCACTTTCTTTGTTACGTTGTTTATTCAACCACTCGGACAAGGGCAACACAATCTGTTTACCTAAACAATTCACTAGCCATAATAAATTTGGGACTTCACAGCAGTTCTTGCAAGCACGTTCGCTATAAAAGAAAACTTTTTTCTTTTTTACGTAAAAAATGGACCGTTATAAGCAAAAGTTCGTTATATGCGGGTTCGGTATAATAGAAAAATTTTAGCATTATTGTAATGGGAATTTTGGCGGGACTTTTAATTTAGTTCCGTATAACCGGTAGATCGTTACAAGCGGGTTCGGTATAAGCGGTCTCTACTGTACATCAACAAATCCGCTTCGCTTCTAATTAAAAATACTTTACTCTTATCCGTTGTTCTTATAAAATATCTTCCCGTTCTTTGTCCACGTGTATTTGAAGTTCTTTTGTGTTTTATAGAATTTAGCTTTTGTATGTAACTGAGGTTGTCTTCAAATTCAAATGTTTCTTTAATGTATCCATTGTAGTTATTGATGTACTGGTCCATAGTTGGTTTGGGCGATTTTGATTTTTCTCAAATGTTGATATGTTGCACATTTCTCTGTTTCCAATGTTGCATGATCAGTGTTTTGATTTAATTTGTATTTGTTGTTAGATTCTGTACAATTTATACATTTCGTAGTTTGTTTATCACAACTGTTAGTGTCGTGTTCTTGCGAGCAGATTCCGCAATTTTTTGAGCTCCGGCGGTTTTTACTACTGTGGTGATATCTATTACAGTTTACACATCTGTTCAGGTTAAAGTCCTCATAAACTGGACAACGCTGCCAATTTATGTAAGTTTTCTTTGTCTACATAATTTTGTTAAATAGAGATGGTGATGTTTCTGCAAAAACAGTGTATGTTCCTTTATTTTTTAAGTGTTTTATGTAATTTACTGTAATTGAATCATTATCCTCTTCCCTGTACAGTGTACAAGTTCTGCCTGCGAATCATGCCCTCAATATCGTGTTTTTCATATTCAGTTTCTATACCTGTTATTTTTTTTTAGGATTTTTAAGCGTTTCTGTTTCCACTTCGTAGTTTGTACCTAATTTGGTTATGATATTTGTTTTTAAGGTGTCTGCGTCTTCTTTGCGGCCACAACTAATGATTACACCACCTTGTTTTGTTTCTTTAATGCGATTTATGCCGAGAGTGAATTCTGATGGTTTTATGTTTTTCCTAATGTCATTTTTTGTTTTATCATAATTTTGCAAGCTTTTAGGCTTAATAACAAGGTTAATAGTGTTATTATTCTCCGCATGGCTACCTTTTGAAAATATCTGAGAGTACATTGGCTTTTGTTTGTCTATTAGTTTAATAAATGCATAAAGCGTTTATGGCATTTTATTTCATCAAGGGGTGTGTGTGTGAGTCTACTTAAATAAAGAACTTGCAGTTACGAGGGTTATAAGAACCCTAAGGGTCCACGGGATACAAGAACCTGTTTAACTAATTAATAAAATCTATCTAATTAAAACAAAATGATGTACACAACATAGAGGGTTATAGATTACTAGAGGCCAGAAGACACTGGCGTGCCCATTTACAACACCACAAGTCTGTTTCCTAACAATATATATCATTGGAATGGGAAAAACATGTTTTTATGCCACAGCCAACTATGCGTTTCATATAAAAAAATATAACTTTATGCTAAAACTCGAATTTCGAAAATATTTTTGAAAAATTGGTTAAGCCACTGCATTCATATCAAAACAGTGCCTGAAAAACTTAGAAATTACTTTTCTTTTCTTTTCATAAATAAGCCAATATTGAATTTCACCATTTAAGTTTTTCTCGAAAAAAAAAAAAACGAAAATGGGGTCCATTTTTCCATATCTTCTATAGCAGTCTTTCCCAACCTGTGGTACGCGTACCACTAGTGGTACGCAGAGGCCACTGCGGTGGTACGTGCTGATCTGCACATGGGGAAAAATTATGTTTTAAAATTTGGTTAGTGAAGAAAAACACATTTTTTAAAAGAAAACATTTCAACAATTATGGCAACACAACTTCTTGCCATGCAGATCAACTTTTATTCGCAGTACAGCTTCAAAAAGTGATGTTGAAAGCTTATTTCTTTTCTAGTTTCAATATATGTAATATTAGACAATATTCTCAGCATTCTCGTGTGGAATACATTATGACACTACACAGAATTTTATTTTTCATACTTATGGTTGGAAAATGGGTTAGTTAGATTAGTAATATAACAAACATATTCCATCCATCATTACCTCCACGTGACTAAGTGGTACGCAAAATATTTTTGTCTTGTTAAGTGGTACGCCAGGAAAAAAGGTTGGGAAACACTGTTCTATAGTTACAGAGATTCCGTATGAAAACATCTTGGAATGAAATGGAAATGAGTGACGATGTAACGACCCATATTCTAATTTTGAAGACTGAAATGCTGAAATAAATGGTTCTGAAGGAATTGAAAATGAGTAATAGATTGTTAGTTTATTTGTTGTTTTTTGTTTGTAAAAATTGTCAATTCACAAAATTAAATTACGAATTATTTCAGCTTCCGGATATAAAGGAACTCTTAACTTGAAGGAAGTTTTGTAAGATCAAGGACACAGAAACAGCCAAGGCCAAAAAACTTAATTTCTAATTCTTGTAATAATAATTTAAATAAGTAAAATTATCCCCGAAAAGGAAAGAAGTCTATTATAAATAAATGTTTTTATAATAAATACCCACCAATACTTAAATTTAGAGTGAATACTATATAGTTTACACTGTTTTTCTTTTTCAATATTAAAATAAAAGTGTAAAACTCCGATACAAAACAAAATTCATATACTAGACCATTTTGCAGTTTGCCCATATTTGCTTTTCCGAAACTTCGAAAAAAATTATGTAGGTCAAGGTTGTGTATCATTTAAAAATGTTTGTGACATTCTATTACTGCAATTATAAGCAGTCTTAAATTTTATTTGCTGCATTTTAACTCTGTTGCAGGTAAATACAGGGTGTTAGGAAAATGAGTGCAAATATTTTAACCTGTAATATAGAACTCGTCATTTTGAGTATGTTTTTTTTATAACAATTTTTCGAAATCTCAATCTTTTTTTATATATTTTTCCCTCCCTTGACTTTGACGAGTCATTCGATGTATTGGATGTAGTAGTGAAACATAAAAAATAATGAACAAAAAAGAAAAGATGCTTTAGCAAGCAAAACAATCTTATCGTAGTTTTTGTGACAAAAAGTGCGTAACATGGTTCATTGTGTCAGTTTAAAGCCTACCGCGTCGGCTGTCACACATGATGGGCATTCAACGTTTATTGTATGGCGAACGCTTCACGAGTAAGGATTATATCCTTGCCACATTCAACGTGTTTAAGCTTTAGAACCTGGAGATCCACTGCGAAGATTGGTATTTTTTCGTTGGTTAAAAGACAATATTTAAAATTATCCAGATTTTCTTAACAATCTCTTATTTACTGACGAAGCTGGGTTCACGCGTGATGGGATCGTTAACATCCACAACACTCATGTTTGGTCAGATGAAAATCCCCATGAAATTTTGCGGAGACGTTTTCAACGAAAATTTTGTGTCTTGTCTTCTGGCAATCTCTTTATGTGCCCTAACCATCTTACTCGTAGTGCTTTTACGTATTGTGTAATTGTTGGTTTTCCATACAGTTGATGTAGTTATTTGTTTCCCCTTCTTTCCCATCCATCTTCTATCCTTCTTCCTCTGTAGATTTTCCTCAATATCTTCCTTTCCCACACTTCTAACCTTTTTTGGTGCTTCTTGTTTAGCACCCTCGTTTCACACCCGTAGGTCACTGTTGGTCTTAGCACTGTTGTGTACAACCTTAACTTTGCTTTATGTGAAACACTTTTTGATTGAAGTAATACACTCAAGGCTCCTGCGCACCGGTCCCCTTTCATCGCTCTTGCTTCAATTTGTTTCGTTTGGTCACCATTTTTGTAATTAATACTCCCAAGTATACGAAGTGTTGTACTCTTTCTATTTTTAGTTTTTTTTCGTCTGTTGGATTGATTTTTATTGCCTGCAGGGTCTCTGCTGTATTTTCTTTTGCTCCCATCATCATGTATTTCGATTTTCCTTAATTAATGTTTAGTCCAATCTTTTTGGCATTTTATTGTAGATTTTTGGTTACTCTTTGCAGCTCTTTAATTGACCTTGCGATGAGTGTCACGTCATCTGCGTAGGCTATACATTGGTGGCTTTCATTCAATAGTGTATCTGTTCTGTTTATTTCACTTTTTTGTATTACACTTTCAAGTACCAAATTGAACAGGGTTATAGATGGGGGGGGGGGGGGTCCTTGTCATAGACCTCTGTTTACCTTGAACTCAGTGGAAAGGGTATTATTCACTTTGATTTTGTTCGACGCACCGGATATGGTCATTTTAGTTAGATTGGTTAGTCTTTCGTGGCTTTGTATAGTTGTTCTCTTTTAATTATATCGTACTCCTGCTTAAAGTCTATAAAGATTGCGTGGACATCAATTTATATTCGTAGTATGTAATCTGAATTTCTTTTAGAACAAAAATCTGGTCCATCATGGAACGATTTTTCCAGAAGCCTCCTTGGTAGTCTCCTATTTCTCTATGTATTTTTTTAATCTGTTTCAGCTTGTTGCCAGTAGTTTATATGTGGTATCTAAGAGTGTTATTCCTCTGCAGTTTTTGCATTGTGTTCGTTCCTCCTTATGTATTGGAATAATCACAGATTTTAATCCAGAGTTTCGGAATTTTCTCCGTGTTCCATACCTTTTTTATTATGTTGTACAGTTTTGTTTCTAGTATTGCTTCTCCGTACTTAATCAGTTCCTCGTTAATGCCATTTTCCTCAGGGCCTTTTGTATTTTTTGGTTTCTTATTAATTCTGCGACCTCTTTTTTGGTTGGATCCTCCACTTCCGTCGTATTTGGTTCGGTTTTGTCTTCATTTTCTACATTTTCTTTCTTTTCGTTTTCAATTTCGTTTAGCATTTCTTTGAAATATTCTTTCCATCTTTCCAGCATTCTATTCTCATCTCCAATAAGGTTTCCATCCTTATCTTTGCAGAACAGTATTCTTTGTTGGTACCCTTTGTACTTCTTTTTAACTTCTTGGTAAAAAATTTTTATCTCTTTGTTTTTGTATATCTCTTCTATTTATTCCAGTTCTTTTTCTTTGAACGCACTTTTTGTCCTTATTAGTGGTCGTTTGGTCTTCTGTTTTTGTGCCTGATATCTTCCCTCGTCTTTCTCCCGTCCAGATTGAATCATCTTTTCTCTTTTGCTTTTTTTCACAATTTCTTCTCTACATTCTTTGTTAAACCACTTATTTTTCTTCCTTAGTTTCTTTCTTCCTATCATTTCTCTTGATGCCTGTTTTATTATATTCTCTATACCTCTCCATCCTTGTTTCTTTCCTTCTTCCAGGGTGAATCTTTCACTTGCCGTTCTTCCTTTTTTCTCTCCTGTTATTGCCGTCGGTGTTGGTTGATCATTATACTTCTCTAATTGCTCTAAAGTATAACTATCGCCATTTACAACTAACTTATTATATACCAGATAGGCTCTATTCCCCTCCTCTCTTGCTTTTTTCGTGTGTTCTACCAAGTAGTGATGGGAAGTTTCGATACTTTTGCGGACTCGTTCATTCCAATCCCATTCCGCAAGTGGATCGAGTCCATCGGACTCGATCCTCGGATCGACATCGAAATTGAATGTGCATTTCAGACACCCGGGGTCCTCGGTCATTCCGGACCCGGAACGAACAACGCGAGTATCTTTGTTTTGGTGAGTGGTCACGCAGTCGGTAATTCAGTATGTTTATATGTCTCAGACATCAATTGGGCACATACAAAGCCGCCAAAAGCCATAAATCACTGATAACTGATAAAAAAGCATGCAAGTTTGGCCGTATCATGTGTCGCCTGTCGACGTCAAGCCTTTAAAACGAACACCATGATCATTTGCTGTTCCCCATCAACACATTGTATTGTATTCTGTATTGAAATAGATTGAATAACGGAATGCCAAAGGAATGATTGTATGTCCGCGAGAATTGACGCCTCGCGACCTTTTCGTTCCTCGGAACGAATCCGGACCGAAACTTGGACTCGATCCAATTGTTAATTCTATCGCCTTTCTTCGCCCTTCTGCTTTCTTGCACGCTTACTCGTATCTCCTAGTCACCCTTCGTGTGCTTTCATCCACTCGATATGGCTCACTTTGAACTTAAATATCGGAGTGGTGTCACACATACGAATATGCACGAAGCGGAAACTGACATAATTTGCCAAAATCCGGAAATGATTTCAAGAACACAAGCTTCGATGGCACGACGAATTCAAGCTTGCATTGACAAGGAAGGGCATCATTTTGAGCATTTGCTGTAAAGTGAGTAGGTACACATTTTTCTTTTAGGTATAATCGCTTCTCGACCTAGGGCTAATTGTAAGATCAAAGTGTAGTATCTGTTCTTATCAGCTTAAAAATTGAAAAATAAATGATTCATCATTGTTATTTGTTACTGACCTAACGCAATTTTCCATTATTGATGACTTCAGTTAAAATGCGGTCAATGACTTGAATTATTAGTAACCAGATGTTTCGTAACGTCTTTATCAGCACCTATGCAGTTTTATTTAAAAGAGATTTGTTCTTGCTTGTAGCATTGAATTAAAATCTTACTCCATAGGCGGGTATACATTTTTAAGGTAAAACTGTTTTGAATTTTAACTCGGTTTCCGAGAGCGTTTTTGAAAAAACCATAAATGGAAAAGTTGTTCAGTTTAGCGTGTTCTATTACGGGTTAAAATATTTGCACTCATTTCCATAACACCCTGTATATTGGGCAGCACAAAAATAATTAGTATAAAATGTTCGAAAATGCTTTACGCATATGTTTACTGTATTCACGATGGTTTTAGACCAGAGCAGGCCATGTTAGGGAGACAGTTTCATTGGTATAAACAACACTTTTTAGTATAAATCACATTGAATTGATTTTAAGGTTATCGTTCACCAGAAAACCAAAAGGTCCCGAGTGGTGTAGCTCAGTGCCGTAACTAGGTATAGACTAAGTAGGCCCCCGCCCTTGAAACGGGTTTACTTATATATTACATATTCATTCGCTACTTTGGGCTCATCGTTGATACAGTGGCCCATTGCAACAATCAGCAGAACACCAAAGAACGATTTCGAGAGCTTACTTGTTCTACTACTATAGTATTTTCTCCTACAATCACTTGCCCGCTAGAATTTGTCCAATTTAAGGCACTTCTGCGACCCTACACGATGGTTTTTATTAAAAAAAGAGATGCTTGAAATAGGCCTGATGCAAGGCTTATACTAGGTAACAGAAAAAGCTTCACGTTTTAAATACATACCTATATTGATTGCTACAAGACGGTGTGACAGTGTGGCTGCGAGTACAGAACTTGATTCTACGTTCATATGTTACTACGCATAATGATATGTAATTATTTGTTCATATTGTATTATTATAAGGTATTGACATCTCTTTACTAGCTTTTCAGTGCACCACATAAGTGATCTTACTCTAATGAAAATAATTTTTACGTTTTTAAAATTGAGTTTTGCATAAAAAAGTTGCCCAATTTCATCGTCTTTAATGCAGAAAGCGCGCTGCAAAAAAAACAACTTTTGCTAGATTGAGCTATAGTTGAGGAGTCTTCAAAATTATCTACAAAATAGGTAAAAATAACCTTAATGCTGCTAATAATACTGAAACACTTAGTAGTGCAAATTACATGAATTTAGAAAACTAAAAAAACATTTAAGCCAGTGGGATTCGAACTCACGCTCATGCTTATCGTTGCTTTATAAATGATGCGGTGGCGTTCAGATCTTGGGCGAAATGCGCCCGATCGATGCCGGTGAAATAGTGATGCAGAGATAAAGACGATATGTTGCATGCAGGTTATAGCCTCTGGCATAAAAATAAAACCGAGAAAATGTCGGAAAAATATTAAACAGGGTAGGTATATTAAAAAATGTAATTCTTTCTATTTTTGCTTTAACTCAAGAACTATTACTTAAATCAAAGTAATATTTTGCACATAGCTCAGGTTTTTATCCTTGAAGAGAAAGGGCATATTTTGAACTTAACATAGTATATAGGGTGAGCACCTTACAAAATAATTCTTTGTTTATTTTTGCTTTAATTTAGGAATAAATAAAAGTAATAATTTGCACATAGTTCAGGCTTTATACTTAATGAAAATAGGACCCAACAGATACAGGGTAAATGTATGTAAACAGTCAAAAGAGGGAAAGAATAAGTGCGTTCTGTTTAATATAGCATGGCACAGATCCGAGAGATCTTGGATAGTCCAGTGGAACAGACGGGTGGTACCGAAATTGCACTCGCAGGCGCTGTAGTTTGAATCTCACCACCGGTAATGTTTTTTTATTTAAGAATTTATATAATTCGCATTAGCAAGTGTTTCCTTCATTGTTACATCAGTTTGTTACTACAGCAAAAATGGGAAATATGCAGGTTTCCAAAAGATAAAACGAAATGTATGACGATTTCAAAAGATCCTATTAATGCAAACTGGAGATAGAAGCAAGTCATGGAACAAGTGATGGCGTATACCTATTTAGGAGTGGAAATAACTAGCAATCGTAATCTCACTAGAGTAGTACAACGACAAAAAGTTAAAGACGCAAGAATATCAGGTTACTCAAGGGACGTGTTCTGGAGAAATAGGTATATGAACACGGAAAACAAAGTTAAAATTTATAAGAGTACAGTGAGACCGGTAATAACATATGCAACGGAGGCACGAGCTGATACCCAAAGAACGAAGTGTATGCTACGAACAACTGAAATGGCAACACTTAGAGCAATCACCGGTAATACACTTAGAGATCGAAGATGCAGTGAAGATATACGAACACAGTACAAAATACAGGACATCGTAAAATTCACAAAACAAAGAAGAAAGGAATGGAATGAACACGTGGAACGAATGGCAGAAGATCGCCTTCCCAAAATACTCAAAAGGGAATTTCTGAGAGGGAAACGCCAACCAGGCAGACCACCTAAGCGTTGGATGGAAAGTTGGGCTTCATCCTCACACGAAAAGAAACTTGTCAATGGAAAAAACAGGCAATGCCTAAATAAAGTGGAAGAAGAAGAAGTGTTTCCTTTAATTGGTTCAGTACTATTAGGAATGTGAAGATATTTTTACCACTAGTTTCCTTTGATTTTTAAAATTTTTTAGTGTCAGACCGTCTACTTGCGAGGGAAGTTCTGAGTAAAGCATTTTACATAATTTTTTATTACAATTGTGTTTTATATCTTGCTTTCTGTTCTTATTTTACCTGTGTTGTATTTTGTTATTTTAACATTTAGTTGTTTATTTTTAAAACTTGAATTACAAATGTTTATTTTTCAATACCTACCTGTTTGTTTTGAATACATTACATCATATATCCCGAGATAAATGTAGAAGTCAACTTTAGTTTTTTTGCCACATATATGTTAGTGTACTGAGAGGCGCAAAAATGTTGGCTTGCCTATAATAAACGTTTGCCTAGTTATGGTGTAATATCCCGCCTTTATTGGGAATACTTTAATTTACTTTAATACCTCGGATATGCTCTAAGTCGGAGAATACGTTCAAATAGCTCGAATAGGGCATAGATCAAAAATAACATTTGGTGAATATTTAAAATTAAATATAATGTCTTTAACTAATTACATTTACAAATGAAAATAACAAATTGCAATGTATATTACAAACGAGAGGGTCGTTGCGTCAACAAGGGGTTGCTCGTAGTCGCCGGCAGGGCTGCAGCACGGAAGCGGAGCGGTCTCGTGGAATGCGCCGGCCTGGCGCACGCTACGCCCCTGGGCGATGTCCCGGAGTGGATCGGCCCGCGCAAAAGCTGCTTCGCGCATCGACTTCGGAGAGAAGGTCATCGGCCGAATGCACCAGTTGAGATTTGTTTACAATGGTTGCTGCTGCGAACACTCCAGGTTAATAAATGAATTTCGGGAGTTTACCTGCCAGCTAGGACTGTTGTGCGAGCTTGCGGCCAGTTCGCGGAACTTGGCTGGTGCCGCGATGCTATTCGTGGGCAATCGCCGCTTGAAAATATGCAGCGACCGGGCTCTCGGAGATTTCACTGTTCGAGCGAATTTGCGGCCTCGAACTGCGGATTGCAGCGGTGCGGAAACCTTCAGGGGGCTTCTGGAGTGCTCCCAGGATGTTGGCGGTAGCTCTTACAGGTGAGTCCCTTATCGCATAATCTCTGTATGCGTCCAGCCTGGCGGCGACGGGATGTTGACAACTTCCAGGTGCTTTAAAACTCGGGAAAATTAATACAATCGAAATGCGGCTTTCTAGAACGCAATTAATCGGAACGGTGGCGGTGATTACATTCAACGGGTTACAGGAAAGCTAGTTTATAAATTCCGCGGTTTCGGCCTTTAACTAACAGCGATCTGGTTACACGGGATGCGGGGGAAATTAATTACGGAGCCGCGGTCTCGGCCTAAAAATTAATGACGGTGGACGGGTTTGATAAGGACCTCCAGGTTATCGGTATGGTCTCACGGACTGACAGTAACCATATACCAGCATTACCAGCACCGTATGAACCTTTTAGCCGATTTCTCCTTTGCTTAGACAGTAACCTGCACAGGGCAAAAGAGTAATCGTTTCAAGTGGATTGGGAGAAGGCTTAGCGGAGTACCCCAGGATGGAATCTGTTTTGGGAGTTGCCATGTGCTCCTTTTTATATGTTCAGCGGCTCCCGGTCGGCGCTCGCGCTCCCCACTCTGGCGGCGGGGGAAAAACACTCCTACGTACAATCCTGGCCGTCCGCGCAGCAGCTACTGGTCCGTGCTATCGCTTCTTGGCACGGCATCGAGATGCAAACGTTTGATAAGGCGGCGAATTAAATTCCAAATACGTTTCAAGTATTTTTAGAATTTAAATTCATAAGCGAAACGTTACAACGGCCCTAGTGTAGCTTGAACAAGCGTCCACGTTCGATCAGTAGAGTTAAGCAACGCTCTTTCTGGTCAGAACTTGGATGGGAGTTCCACGGCTGCTTCGCTCGGCGCCTCGTGGTACGGTTGCCACGGAAATAGTTGGTCCCGGATGTCATAATAACATCATGACAGTCGTTAGTGTGGTTGGAAGTCTCCAAAAATGCACAGCGACGCCTATAATTGGCCTAACGGTTGTTGGCTAAGTGCGAAATAAATAAATAAATTACCAGCTCTATGCAAAACCTTCATGTTGTAGGTAATTACTATTTTGATCTTAATTAAATATGAATTCATCAGTAAATATTTCCCCCCAAAGTGCCCTGCTTCGATCTTTATGTATATTCTAATGTTGTTGCATTTAATGTAGTTATTCCAAAAATGATCCTTTTAAACAAAAATAAGCTTTTGTCAAAGGCAGAACTCGTACAAATCACTGAGAGATTCTGAGGATGACACTACGTATAAAAGTGAAGTAGTAGAATTACTTCTTATCGTTAATTTGTATTAATATGCAATATTTTTTTATATAGTTCTCAGTGTCATTATTATAGAAGATATTCAGTGTATAGTCCATTATAGGTTTCTTTAGACAGCAAAATTTCCGAATAGATGGTGGGGGATTCTAGTGACCCCGGGTAGCTAAGAATTAATGAATTAATATTGCTCAGAAAACTAGATTCTATTATTTTACTTAGAGTAATCCTAATCATGTTGTAAAGAACTCATTACAATTCCTAACAAGGTATATTAGGCAACATAGTTTAGTGGTGTGCACCACTGGAACAGTTATGATGATTATTACACATTGTTCACCACTGTGGAATTAAGTTCAGTAAACTACAACCGTTTGTGGAACACAATAACATTCCTTTTATTTACTTTAGAACACAAAAAACAAAATACACACGTATACAAATTCGTCAATGTTCGTTTAAATACAAATACAAACAGTGAGTAGCCTGGTTTTCCAGACGGAATTATTTATTTATAACAGACCTTGGAACCTGACTTTGGTCCTTGAGTCTGCCAAAATGCGTCAAGTCGGAATATGCCGAAGAAGTCCCCGAAAACTAAACTACATACGCTTATATAGGTTGCGCGTGAACGGAAGGGATATGCCCTATTCTTTTGCGTATAATAGGATTGTCCAGCTAGGCTCCCTCTATCTATTGTCGCACAAGTGGTTGAAATAACTTCCGCCAAAAAAGAACTTTCCCTTTTCGAGTCGTTTATGACTGTATTGTCCAACCGGGGTGACTTTCTCTTCTCGCCTAGTCTATTGTTAGTTGGGGCAAAAGGGTATTCTCTTTTGTTCAGCGATATCCCTGCATTGGTGCCATGGGTCCTGCTGTGCTAAAAATTGCATCGTGACGTTTAGGAAAGTTAGTTTTATTCTTCAACTCGACGACGCAAATCACACTTGACATTACAGATGTTTGTTACTGCATGCATACAATTGATACTTTCTGTAGAACTGTCACATCGCGAACTCCACTAGCTGATGTAGTAACGCACTTTAAATCGCATTTTACATTCTTTGTTTTATGGCCTATGACTTTTCAGGCCGTTTATGCAGCTGCGCTACAATAGTACTATCTACATAACGTAGTTTTTAACATTTGATATAATAACAGGCTGTAAAAATTTGAACTAAATTTAATATCAAGAAAAAGTGCATTTGGAAAGGTATCTCTGACAGCTCTGTTTCCTCGAAATCGTTTGTTAAATGCGGACTGAGCCAAGCGAGGAGATATGTTGTCGTTCGGTCAGTAGCAATGTGAGTGTTTTGATGTTCCTTGATTTGCTCAACGTATTTCAACCGAGTAAACAGAGGATCAGCGCATGACAAGTAACAACAATGACAAAGTAAACAAATTTGACAAAATTTTTCACTTGCACATTTTGTGACAGGTGACAGTGTTCGGCAAATATTTTCAGATGTTCAATGTTTGCTAGTCACGTGATTAATCTGCTCACGCTCCGCTTTGCGTTGAAATCATGAGCAGCTCTGGACAAAAAACGTCATGAATATAGTATACATTTTTTGATCTACTTGTTTTACTTCAGAATTCTATAAGAATGTACGAAGCTATTATTAAATTAAATTTCCGGTAAATCAAAACTGATTAAAATCTAAAAACTTTATGAAGTTGTAAATGGTATAAAACTGTTCTACAAGTTGATTTTTTCCAGCTTAGTATAAAAAATTGTAGTGAGACTTTTTAGGACATGCTGTATATGTGGGAAAAGAGAGCAGTAATTAACATAATTTTTTGTAGGTACACGTGAACTATTAAGACACGAGGGCCAAAATAAAGATGATATAGGACCGTTGAAGACAATCGTTGCTGGTGCTGTAGCTGGTATGGTATTTTGGACATCAACATATCCAATCGATGTCGCCAAGTCACGCATCCAAGTGAACAGTTCGAATGAATATTTAGTTCCTCTGATAGTACAAATTGCCAGGAATGAAGGTGTCGGGGCTCTCTACAGCGGTCTGTCACCCACATTAATCAGGACCATTCCTGCTACTGCTACACTTTTTCTTACGTACGAATACAGCAAAAGGTTTTTACATTCTGCTTTTAAAGATTTTTAATCATTAAGTATTACTGCATTTATACCTCAATAAAGGTGACTCGTTACATACAATACTGAACATTCTAAGTGCATCACGTTGTTTTGAAGAAATAAAAATTATTTTCTCATGATTGTTACGTATTGAATAATATATTTTATATAGCATTGTTACATTATGAAAAAATACCTAAATATACATCATTTTAAAATACTTAATGTTTTGTATTTGATGGTGAATTTCTAGAACGCGAATGCAATGACATACGGAGACGTACATGGTTGTATTCGGAAGCTACATCCTTCCTTTATGCGCATGCCAAGTTTGAAGGAGTTTCGTTCACCAGTTCGTTTTTTAGTAGCGGAAGTATGGAGACATGTTCTGGTGCTATGTCAACGCGACTTAAACAGCGCGCGGTTAAAGAATTTTTAACTGATGAAAACGTGATTCCTACTGAGATTCATTGCCGTTTAAAGGCCGTTTATGGTGACGATACTGTTGATAGGACTACTGTGAATCGATGGGTAATAACATTTCGTGGTTGCAATCCAGGAAAAACCGTAATTGATAACGAAAAACGCAGAGGACATACGATCATTGCCATAGACGAACATCGCAAATGCGTCGACAATTTGATCCAAAATGACCGGCGAATCACTCAAAAGCGCATCGCAAACCGCCGGTCAGGACATGTGCCAATTAAATGGTTTGTATACAAGACTTGGCTTTAGTGTCGATTTACTGGGTCACGTTGCAATACTATAAGGAAGCTCTATGCAGACTGCGGCATTATAATACTATCACCAGGTCAGATTTCACACACATTGTTGACCGGTGAAGTATTTTTATGCAAATGTCGTGTTTTGTGCGTATACCAATACTAGGTCTTGAGTTCAAAAACAGCAAACACAACACACACCCAAGTATATATAAGGACTTGTAATTATTTAATACGTCAATATACTTTCAAACTCTGAAATGTATTCATTTGTGACCATATACAGGCTACAGTTGTCTAAGGGGTAGTTAGGCCTGGTTATTATGGAGAAAAACACTTTTAAAATATTGACACAAAAAAATACTACTGTTGATTGTACAGGTATGTATGTATGTCTAATTTTTGCGGAAAAAGCTTGTTAATTTTTTTTTACGTTTTTCCTAAACAGGTCCGGGTTACCCGGAGATCCGACTTAAAGGGGGCCGACTTAACGAGGTTGTACTGTACTAATAATTTGCTATTAACAATTATTCAAAGTCTGGTAAAACATTCATTAGTACACACTCTGTATGCCCGCTATTTCACTAATGGGATTTTAGAAGTGTAGTATTTCGAACTGATGGGAATGACATTGATTTCAAGATGGTTTCCTGGTCTTGACAGTACATAAAAACAGTTCCGAATTTTAATTAAATTTTAATTAAACACGCAGTAAACGCTGTTGCTATGCAATAATAATTGAACGTAAGTACATCGCGTCACAAAACAAAACACTTCCACCCACGCCACTACCGGAAGTGAAGCTCAAAAGCGACGCCAATCGAATATATTCACAAAACGACACTTTTTAGATGGCAAATCTGACCTTTAGATTGCTGCTGCAGTGAATCTCAGACTACCTACACCGACCTGGAACTCGCACGATGCTCTGGGCAAGATGTCGTTACCGGCCTGCTGTTAGCTAGGCCCAAATCTGCACTCGAATTCGCCTGGATGTCGGCTGCAACCTCGATGACCTTTTGGGTCGCTTTCACTGAAGCTGGAGATTATATGGCTCCGCTGCACCACACGTACACTGCTCGCTTATACAGTTGTACTTATTAACTGGGTGGACTTACGTAAAATCACATTGAAATGCACTGGCCCAAATTGATGCTTTGTATCTACCTGGCGAAAGCACAATCTCAGGGAAAACTTCCACAAATCACCCAGGACACATTCGCTTAATAAAACAAAACTTCTTGGTAAACTTGAGTATTAATAGAACATAAAAATCGCTTATATTGGGGGAGCTTAGCAAAAACACAACCAACCTCTTGAAGAAGCTGCCCCCATTTTTTTTACAGTTTTGGTTTTAGTTGCATGAAATGGCAAGCCTATTCAGATTTTAATTTGTTTTTACACAAAGACAAAGCTATTCTAAAAACATACTATCAATTATTTATAAGGCCTACGTTATTGTATAACAAATCTGAAATTTAGATTATTACAATTACTGGACATTCTTATGCTAAAATATTTTTGGTTTTTTATGTTATAAATTACTAATAATTATTATTTGACATATAAGGCTACTAAAATGTGATCATAGTAATATATACAGGTTGTTCCCCGATTGAGTTTAACATACGTATGATGACACAAACATTTTGGAATTGTATTTTTATAATTGGGAGATCGTTCCTACTTGCCCTGAAACTTATTTTATCGCATTTCATATAGCAATATACTACAGTTCTACATGCAAAATCGTTTAGTAATGTGGTACTTTGCACCATAGTAACCATTACAGCATAGCAACAACGATTCATTTTACGTTTGGCAATACTGAAATGTATTGTTGGTGGCACTGTAAGTCTATGTCATATTCGAGGTTAGCAGGTTAGGTTTTGCGTCAGTTTTTACACAGACTGACGCAAAACCTAACCTGCTAACCTCGAATATCACATAGACTTACAGTGCCATCAACTGGAGCTGCTTATTGTGCTTTTTTAGTAGGTACATACATAAAAATGAGTTCTGCTTTTATATAAAAATGTAATATATCACATTTCTACATGAAATGCCATAAAGTAGTATACGAAACGTGTTAGAAAAGTGGTTTTACTGAACTCGTATGGCCGTTTAAGTACTCGCTAACTCTCATACTCAAACCAGCCATAGTTGTTAAGTAAAACTTCACTTTCTAAATTTGTTGCATAATATACTATTGCCCATAATTTTAATTCAGTTTTTAGCCATCTATTTCTTGGACACCCTCTTCTTTTTGTTGCCTTTGCATAGTTTTTGAGTACGGCCTTTGGTAATCGTATGGGTTCCATTCTCTCACTGTGTCCTAGCCATCTTATCCCTTGTGCAGATACATACTGTGTTATTAGTTATTCTCCATAAAGCTGCTGTAATTTTCTGTTGTTTCTTCTCTCCCATACCTCTGCCACTCTTTTCTTCCCAAACATTCTTCTCAGATATTTTCTTCCCCATTTGTTCTTTTCAGCTTTATTTGTCACCCATGTTTCACAGCCGTACGTTTTGTATACTCTTTATTTTTGTGTATCTCGATATACTTTTAGATTTTAGAATCTCACTTAAAGTTGCCACGCACTTATCACCTTTCACTAGTCTGTTTGCTATTTCCTCACTACTATCTCCATTTTCTGTGATTAGTTCGGGCACTTCGTTCCATGTAGGAACATGGCCTGAGACAAGGCAAAACACTTAAATAAACGTAACTGTGCTCTCTTTCTATTTTTAAGCTGTGATCATTTTTTTATTTAATTTCTAGTTTGTCTGATGCCGCTTCTGTTCTTCTTTTGTTTCCCATTATCTTAAACCGTGGTTTCTCTTGGTTCATCCGAAGTCCTACCTTCCTCGCTGCTGCTTCCAGATTTCTTGTTATTTTTACTAACTTTTTTCTGATTTTGCCAAGAGTGCTGTCATCAGTATATGCTAAACACTGATGGCTTTAATTGGTTATTTTACCTGTTGTGTTGTGCATTTCTAAATAAATCTTATATTTTACTCAATTTTTTTTCTCCCATCTCCTCAAGCGAGCACAATAAATGAAACTTTTTAAATAAAAGATTAAGAAATTTAGAAATTCCCGTAATTAAGAAAGGTAAGTTGCTTAAAATGAGTAGCTTATGTAAATGGACATTCAGTGAGTAACAATGTTGTCAAGAATACTGCATTCGCTTTTGTTTTTTTTTAAAGCTGATTTTATTTGAACTTGGAATTAATTTATTCTTGCATTTATCGTTTTTTCGTGTTTATTATTTCTTGTATCAACACTGATTGGATTTATATTTTCCAAACCTGGTTTTATGTTTTGTTTGGAGAGCTCAAGTGTGTATGTTATCATATTAACGGTGTCTGTTTGTTATCCCATAAAATAAAGCGTCTGAAGTAGATTTTTCAGCAAGAGCTAGGATTTCTTTAAGTATTCACACTGCGATGGCTTTACAACGGGTTGCAGTTGTTCTTTATTAGCGTTTGGAATATGTTGTTAACTTCAACATTAATAAAAATTGCTTGAATAATAGACAAAGAAGATAAGAACAAGCAAAGCGATGTCAGAAAAGAATTTTTGTTTTGTGTTGACTGTCCGAATATATTTTATGAGAAAACTCATACAATTTCGCATTTTCGCGCACATATTTTATTAGCATTTCATTCGTTTCCGATGAAAAGTTGGTCTCTGCTGACGCTTAATTATTTTGTTCATTTCGCTTGTCGACTTCTGGGTTGAGTATTCACAGAAGACGGTTTTTTAGCATAACTTGCATGCAAGTGCTACTGCTTGCCGAGCAAGTGCACGTCTAGTGCGAATGCCCTCCAACAAAATGCATAAGCTTTCATGAGAAATAAATATTGCCGTACCCTGCCTGTGCCTTGCACTGTAATGTGAATCGGACTTTATGCAGAACGCAGGTATTATTTCCATCAACTCAGATAGATACAGTTGTGGATGCTGTCACAATCAAAGTAGGAGTGTATATATTGTTGCATACATACAAACATATGTACATAATTTTGTACTCTTCTACCTTTCAGTGAGAGATACATATTTTGTTTAAAGTGACTGCAGTTTAATTGATTATTGTAATATTTAGCTGCTCTAATTTTACTTGAAAGATGCAGTTAATTGTTAATAAATAATACAAATATATATACGATTATGTAAATGTCAAACACATCGATTTGTTTTTAGTTAGTTGATTATTATACATGGGTATTTCATAACAATTCATCAAAAAACCTGTAAAACATATTTTGGTAAAGCTTCTTGAAAAGTTTCAAGAAATCTAAGAGCTCTTATGTTATAATTTTTTTATTAAAAGAATTAATCTTTATCAGATGGCATTGAAGTACATACCATTTTACTTAAAATATAAAATTACATGTTTACTCAATATTTGCCCATTATACACATTTTCCAAAGTCAGTTCTTCAGTGGTTCGCAGTACTTATATAAATTAGGTTTTCAATAATTTGAAATTTCAAATTTCGCGCTAGAATGTAAGTGGTCGGTGTTACAACAGGTGGCTACACTGTTAATACCTGTGGGTGTAGTATTGATGTTATGATTATAGACGTCGAGTTCGGAATATTTGCTGTTAGAAAATCGCGCATTTAGTAAATTTCGTCCATTTATTAATAATTTAAGGACCGTTTTCGCCAAACCGTAAGTAAACTCACTATTGTATCTAAAAGTATTGTGTTGTCGTCGCGTCAAAACACGGAGACCGTAATTCTTTTGTTTTTGTTATTACGCACAAAAGATGAGCTATATATCTAATGTTTACCTATTCTAAGTATTCGATTATTATTTAAGAGTTTGCGGTAGAGGAACTTTAAAGCCCCTAGTGAGCATTATTAATGTTTGATGTTTTAAAGGAAAGGTGCCTATTGATAGATAAATATTTTTAAATTTATTGGTCTGCGTCGAATTTTTATTTTATTTTCGCCTATATGAAGTGCCCCTATTATTTTTGGCGCCGATTCTGTTATTGTGCTATTCAAGTAAAATGCTAGAACTCATTTTTAATTAGTTACGATCTAAACACTATATAGATATAATTTTTGGGAACTAAACGTCGTATACACTTTACAATGATCAGGATCTATTGTTAGTTAACACTTAACACTCCTAACAGTGCAGATTCAACGCTTATTGTTTTTAACACAAACAAAACAATTGCTCTGTTGTTTGAAATTAAGCGGGCTGAGAGGAGGTTGACTAAAGGGAAATAAGTTTTGTTTCTAAATGCTGATTGGCACGGATAGGGGAAGAAAATGTCGCACTTTTTCTCAAATAATTACTATAATAAAAAATTCGTGGATCATGGTTGCTGTCGAATTTAAACGTTATCTATGAAATTACTTCTATTATGTTTGTTATTGACATCTTTCAAAAGTGAACAAATTGTAATTAAAAAAGAACAAATTTTTTTATGAAATTCCAGCTCATGCATATGTTAATCTTGATTAGTTACGATTTACTTGCTTTAAATTAGTGTGATTAAATAACGTAAATCATAAAGTAGGTACCGGTTTGTCAACTTTGTTATTGTTTTTTCAATTAAAAAAGGTAATGTTTTACGGTGTTTGTTTTTGTTGTTTAGCTAGAGAATAAAAGACATAAACTGTTACGTCATAGTCACAGTAATGTAAATGTATTACTGTTGCAATAAAAAAGCCAAAGATGAAATAATTTGCAGTTGTTTTCAAAAGTGCGACTTGGCTTGGTATTATAAAAATATTTTTTCCGCGGTTAATAATAAAGCGCGGCAGTTTTTTCAACTGACAATATGACAATTTTACCCAGTGTTACTGTTTCTTGGCGATATGGGGGCGATATCTAATCTTATGTTTTAGTAATGGTGATCCTAATTATACCCATACCTACGTTATTGTTTGTATTCGTGTAAATAATGCTATTTTGTGTCACCAAGGTGCGGCGTTACCCGGTAATTACCTTGTTTTACTGATAACCCAACCGGAACTTAACATGTATCGTGTATCGTTGCATACAGAGTTCGGCAACAAGAGGGGACTGGAAGATATTTCTGAAAGTATGAGAGTTACATAAAATTGCTTATGTAACAGTTGTTTGTACTAAGGAGGGGCACAGTACTATTTTTTTTATTATACAGGGTGGCTCAAAAAAGTGGCGTACCAAACTTAATTTTTTTAACTAGATTGCCCTATATTATGTACAGTAAAAGCAAATTAAACTGAGTAGATTCAGCTCTTGTGCTATATTCTTGTCTATATTAAAATGGAATTATATATAAAGGTAATAATTATACATTTTTTATGACGTAAAATAAAATATACGAATCACAAACATTTTCAAACTCGAGATTTTTGTGGAAATATCCGTTTTTATTTCTTCTGATTCAGTAAAACGGTTTTTCAAAGTAATTTCGGTATGTGAATCTGTGAGTGTATGTCTTCTCTATATAGTGCAGACCATTTAATCAATAGGTCTGAAAATTTATATATACGTAAGAGTTTTTTGTGAGTATAGTTTTTGAAAAATTATATTTTTACAGAATTTGTCATAGAGCATTTTATATGGTGTTTCAGTTTTGTAATTGAAAGAAAAAAGTAATGAGCTACACTGTATATGTTTTTCTAATTTGAATTATTGTTTATAAGTAAGAAAATCAATAAATTAATTATTTGTATTCCACCCGTACGTGATTATTAAGGATTACAAACATCCAGTCTTTACTTTTGTTTAAAAGCTTTTATATTAGAAGTATAGGAAGCCCGGTAGCGTAGTTGGTAAAGTGTCAGGCTTACATTAGCAAGTCCTCAGTTCGAATCCCACAGTGGGCGGAATTTTTTCGCAGTCTTGACGATTTGAATCGGGTTCAGTGAGACCATTTACAGTTGGGCACTAAATAAACTGTGCTCCATTCAGAACCACATACTTAAGAAATAGAGTAACAAGGTCAACACATCACCAAGCCACACATTTCGCACAGTGGTGGCTGCGCAAGCACAAAAGGCGCGCTGCAACTTTGTAACCCGAATCCGGGGCAGGTTGAGCATTGCACCAACAGCACCAGCCTCTACATCGATAAGTAAAAATCTGGTGTGATAAACGCACACAACTTCCTTTTACAGTGATCTTATAATTGGCCAAAAATTTGATTTTAAATTTTTAAGCATTTGTCAAAATTTTTCAAAAATTACAAATTCTACAAAAACGGTGCAAAATAGAGCGTTAGGTGAAGAGACAAAATTTCTCTAGAATTTTAAGCTGAATTCAAAAATTTAATAATATACCGGGCGTTCTATTTAAAATAGGAGTTGATAAAAAAAATAGAAAAAAAAACAAAAGAACCCCATTTTAGAAGTATTCAACTGGAAAATCACCTATCTCACATCAATACACATTAAAAATGTAATAAAAATGAGAAGTTTGAAAAAAATCGTTAGAGCCGTTTTTGCAAAAATTGAAAAAAAAATGAAAAATCACAAGAGTAAACACCTACTTCCGGTTATGCGATTTTCTTCAAAAGCTTGCTGTCACATCTACATAGCACACAAAACTTATATATGAAGTTTCAACCCCATACCTCTTTTCGTTTTTGAGATATTCTGTTCACAGGCACACAGACAGACAGACCAATGAACAAAAATATGTTTTTTGGGTTCAGAGGACTCTGAAACGTGAAGATCTGTTGAAAACTCAATTTCGAATTTTTGGGGTGAATCCAATACTTCCTTTATTGTAAAAGGAAGTAAAAAGAGGTTACAGATAATACAATACAAAAATTATCAGAAGTATAGTTTTAAAAAAATCGCAAAATTAAATTGTTACAAAAATGTCTTCGAAGTTCAAAAATTAGTAAGGGGAAAAGATGTTTTTAAACAATTGACGTATATTACATAATTATAAAAATTATATAAAAAACAAATTTTATCATAAAATATAGAGCTAGTTTTTGAAAAAATCTCATTATTAAAGTTAAAAAAATACCTGGAAGTCTAAAAATAATGCGAATAAATATTTTTAAGCAGTCATATATTACATAATTGTCTATAACTTGTGTTAGTTTTTAAAAAAATCGTGAAATTAAATTTATTCAAAACGTACCTTAAAAGTCTAAAAAGTAATATTGAAAATATATTTTTTAAAACGGTATTCTTTTGTCAGTTTTTTAAATGAGAAGTATAATTTTTGCAAAAATTTCAAAATGTAATTTAAAAAAAAATTCGGTGTTCAAAAATTAATAAGGGGAATAAATGTTTTAAACAGTGTTGTATATTACATAATTGTTCATGTCTTCTGTTCATAAAGGTTTTTTGTAAGAGCCATAGTTTTTGAAAAAAATTACAATTAAATTACAAAAATTTCCTTATAGAATCTATCTAAACATTGATATGAGAATACAATTTATTAAATAGTGTTATATATTACATAATTGTCTATAACTTTTCTCAAAAAGTTTTTTTTATTAAAAAGTAGTTTTTGCAAAAATCGCAAAATTTTATTTTTGCATAAGTTTCTTCGAAGTTCAAAAATTAGTAATGGGATTAAATATTTTTCAACGGCGTTATATATTAGATATTTCTCTATAACTTTTGTCAAAAAAATCAAAGTAAATTTATTCAAAAATTACCTTAAAAGTCTAAAATTCATATTGAAAATAATTTCTGCAGCGTTTAGCGACCGAAAACTACCACTTTTTTATACTAATAGCTTTTACTTTTCGGTAGTAATAACCATAGCAACAAAAACTAACAACAATTTCCATTGGTCGAAATCAAGATCGACACTCCCATTTTGCGCTATGATCATGACCTCCTCGACTTTTCCCGATTTTCTCTATTAAACTGTCATTTTATAATTAGAAAAAACGCTTCCAAAGTAGTAAAACAAAAAATTATGTAACTCGCACGAAAGCGGACTTTTACACCCGAAGGCATAGTCGTTCGCCAGCGGCTCGCCGGCGACTCGCCGGAGTTTCGTTATGAATAGTATGTTGACGGCACTGTACATCTATGTCAAATTCGAGGTTAGCAGGTTAGATTTTGTGTCAATTTCTATCAAAACTGACGGAAAACCAAAGCTGATAACCTCGAATTTAACATAGACGTACAGTGCCGCCAACGGCGCCAACATACTATTCATAACGAAACTCCGGCGAGTCGCCGGCGAACGACTATGCATACGGGTGTTAGACTCGCCTCGTTCGCTCGTCAAAAAAAAACTCCTTAATTTCGCACTTGTAACGTAATAGTAATTTTTATAACGGTGTTTCAGATTACGTAATTGTCAAATATTCACCCCAAAAATTCGAAATTGAGTTTTTAACAGATCTTCACGTTTTAGAGTCCCGTGAACCCAAAACGCAAGTTTTTGCTCATTGGTCTATCTGTGTGTCTGCCTGTGAACAGAATATCTCAAAAACGAAAAGAGGTATGGCGTTGAAACTTCATATATAAGTTTTGTGTAGTATCTAGATGCGACAGCAAGCTTTTGAAGAAAATCGCATAACCGGAAGTATGGTGTTTTTTTAACTTTACATTGTTATTACATTTTTAATGCGTGTTGATGTTAGATGGGCGATTTTCCAGTTGAATACCTCTAAAATGGGTTTCTTTTGTTTTTTGTTCTATTTGTTTATTAACTCTTATTTTGAATAGAACACCTGGTATATTATTACATTTTTGAATTCAGCTTAAAAGGAGGTTGTGTGCGTGTATCACACCAGATTTTTGTACAAAAATTTCGTCGTCCAAAAATTAAAAAGTGGATAAATACTTTTAAACAATATTGTATATTAATAATTGTTGATATCATTTGTTTAATTTTTTTTGTAAGAGCCAGTTTTAGAAAAATTACAAAATAAAATTTAAAAAAATATAATGGGAATAAGTATTTTTGAATAGTTATATATTACATAATTGTCTTTAATTTCTATTAATTTTTTGGCTAGTTTTTGAAAAAAAAAGAAAAGTAAATTAATTCAAATATTATTTTAAGTCTAAAAATTACCAATGAAAATCGTACGACACTCATTAATGACCAATAGAAAAATTAGTTCACGAGCCGTATCCAAGACAACAAAAAAATTTCTTGGAAATTTTTTGTAGGTAGACATTACTTCTTTTTAGGGTTTGTGTCGTTACGATTTTCTTACCGAATCTGCATTCGAGCATTAATTCATATCCGGAAATTATTTTTCGTGCATTCAACAAAGTCCTAATTTGCCCTCGCGTCCCGCTCGGGCAAATTAATACGACGTTGTTGGAACGCACTCAAAAAAATTTCCTGAAAGAATTAATGCTCTTATGAGATTATATGTGAAAATATTTTTAAACGGTGTTCCATATTACGCAATAGTCTAACTTTTGTTAAATTATTTTTTTGAGAAATATAGTTTTTGCAAAAATCACAAAATTTTATTTTTACAAAAAAGTCCAATAATTAATTAGGGTGAAAATATTTTTAAACAGTGCGGTATATTATAATGAGAATAAAATGCATTAAACAGGGTTATATATTACGTAATTGTATAGCTTTTGCGATATACAGGGTGTCGAAAAAAAGGGTAAAATATTTTACCCACTTATAGATCTCATCAATACAAACAAAAAAGTCCGGAAATGCTTTGTTTCTGAGATACAGAGTGTTAAAGTTTTCAAAAATAGAAACCAGCCGCTTCTGGAATAAATAATTTAAATATAAGTGTGCCAAAACACATCATTAATAGCACTAGTAAACCTTCAAAGTTTCACTAAAATCGATTAAGGGGTTTTTAGATATTGAAGCATTTTAGTTTTTGTCTTAACACAACAGGTTCAGAGACGTGCAAAAATATGGGCTTTATTTTTTTTTCTTGAAAACGAAGCAAGATCTGAAAAAATCTCACGAGACAAAAAAGTTGCATTTTTAGTTGCTTTATTAAAAAAAATATAAAAATTGCAAAAAATCTCATGGGCGTTATTTTTTTGTGCAAAAACCTAATCGTTATGCCCCCCTGGGCACGCCCCTGGAATTATTACATCAATTGTAAGAGGTCCAAAAGATACCTCATAAAGTTATAAAAAAATTCGAAAATTTGTCTGTTGAACAAACGCTCAATTTTGTACGGTTTCTGTAGAATTTGTAATTTTTGAAACATTTTGACGAATGCTTAAAAATTAAAAATCAAATTTTTGGCTAATTGTAAGATCACTGTAAAAGGAAGTTGTGTGCGTGTATCACACCAGATTTTTTAAAATAGAGTGCCCTATATGTAGGTAACTTGAAAGTTTTGCGTTGAAATACTAATAATTTTATATCAAGTTATATTGGGTTTAATGTCAGTTGTTTTGGAGATACATATCAACGTTTTTATGCAAAAGTGCTGACTTTCAGGCGGCTGCTGTAAGAGAAAAGAATTGAATGAAGAAAAACTTGACCAAAAAAGTATGCTGCCCGTGAACTACCTTTCCAGGGGAAAATTGTGTTTGTTTTTGAGATATTATGTTTACAGACACACAGACTAACAGACCAATGAATAAAATAGCTATTTGTACAACAGGTGCTAAAAGTGAATGTTTATACACGAGCCATGAAAATTATGAAAGGAAGCTGAAGGCTGAGCACGAGTTTGCACACAATATTTTTTCTCTCGCCTTAAATCTACTGTTATTAATCCATAATTGTCGATTTAACAAGGGTTTGCATTTATGGCAATTATAATTTATGTCATAGTAAAGAGATGCCCTTGACGCGCAGGTGACTGTTTCTGCAACCAGTAGCTGTTAAATTTAGTTACCAAAGGTAATTATAAATGTACATATTTTACTTTATTCATTACATAATGCTTGAATTATTTAAAAAAGCACTTTACCTCTAACGAAAGAAGTAACTAGCTAGATTAACTTTACAACCTCACTTCCAGTTCGAAATTCTAAATTCGACACCAGCTGTTTACTTTATAACACATGTGCTAAAAGTAAACAGCTGATTTCATTTTTACTGAAATTATCTAGTGGTAAAAGGTCGACTGTTAGTAGTGGTCGTAGAAAAACATGTTTTTGTGGGTTCAGGGGACGTGAACATCTGTTGAAAACTCAATTTCGAATTTTTGGGGTGAATCCAATACTTTCTTTATCGTAAATGGAAGTAAAAATTAAATAAAACAAAGAGAATAAATTTGAAATAACAATTTATAAAACCAGTTACGAAATGACTTATTTTGTGTAACGCCTGGGATCTCTGAATAAATGTCAATTAATTGAAATCAAGTATGTACGTTTTTGCTTTCACGCGAGATTTTATAAAATAAGCATTGTTTTACATACGAGTACTTAATTTAAATTTTGCAGGCTTTGGATGTTTTAAACTTTGACTAACTAGTTATATAATTTAAAACAAACAATGAAAACATTATACTATTAGCAAAACTAAAAAAAAATACACCTATAACTATGCAGCCAGTGCAGTTCATTTTTTTGTCTAATGGAGACTGGTATACACTAGACAAGTCATAGAACCGACATCGACGAGCGACGAAAACCCCACTGATACTGCGGGGTGAGGGCAAATTTGCGCCTATTGGAATTAAAAAGAAATTAAGAATGTTGAAAAAGTATTGAGCAAATTAACATTTAAATTATGAGCGGATCATATAAGTGTGCGTTTACTTTACATTAAAACAAATTAGTCAACTTTTTATCCGATTACATTTTTTTAACAGGCCCAAGGCCAAGGGGGTGTCAATTGACTCCATTGACACCCCCTTGGATCCGCCAGTGTGCGTACCGCAGTCAGCGCGAACCGCACTCAGGGATAGAAATGTGCACCGATCGTTGTGGGTCGCACTTGCGAGGGAAGTAAAGCCCTTTACAGATTTTTTGAGTTATCTTAATTTTTACTCGAAGAAATTATTGTAATCGTGAAAAAACACCATCCGAAATTGCTTCAGATCTTCACGTTTCGGAGTCCCTATGACAGAAACATATTTTATTATTTCCGTCTGTTGGCGGTATAGCTCAAAAAATATTTGCTGGAGGAAGACGATATTTTCCATACGGATTAAATATCTACCTGGTTCGAAACCGAATATACTTTCGGAGAAATATATACAGTGCGAGCACCTTAAAAAATTTAAATGTTTATTTTCTATTTTCATTGACATTACAAAGTGTTTTCTTTTACTGTTTCAGTATTACCGTATGATCGAAAACGTGTATCCTCTAGAGGACATCTGACAGTTTGAGGATATATCAGTAATGTCATTTTAACAAATACAAACATTTCTGTTTAATACATAAAAATATTAATGAGCAAAACAACTACAGATGTTCAAAGTGATTTCCTCTATTTTCCATGCACAGCACTACTTTGTGTTCAGTATTAAACATTCTGGAAAAGTTAAGCTTACCTGTCAAAATTGTATAGGTTATATTATTAATCACCTTTGCCCATCACATCCAACATAAATTAAATTTAAAAAAAATGCCACAACCCTTTAGAGGATAAAGGTTTCCGGTCATATGGTATTAGGAACGTTGATATATTTTTATCCCTATGTAGTATGCTCTTGCGAAGGAAGTTTGGTGTAAACCCCGTTACACATTTTGATTATTTTATTCTTAAAAACCCACCCTCCGAGATTTCTTCACGTTCCTAAATCCGTCGGTCTGTTTGTTGGCGCTACAGCTCAAAAACTGTTTGTTGTAGGAAGATAATAAATTGCATACGGATTAGCTATCTACTATACCTGTTTCGAAGCCGTGTATACGTTTGATCAAATATACATGTATATAGGGCGAGCATCATAAAAATTAAATTCACTGTAAGTTTGCTTTATCTTAAATTTATTAGGGAAAAATAATATTCTGCATATAGCTTAAGCTCTTATCCTTGACGAAAACTGATACATTTCACCCAATAGATCGAGGTTGAACGACAGATACAGGGTGAACATTGTTTCTTTTGATAGTTACAAAACTTCCACTTGTGAAGGAAGTTCCATGTAAATCCCTTTGCAGATCGTAAAAAATTACCTTCCGAGATTTCTTCAGATATTCACGTTCCAAGGTCCCTAGATAGCGAAAAACAGGTTTTTCAATTGCGTCTGTAAGTTACGCTACAGTTTTACAGCTCGAAAACAATTTATTAGAGGAAGACGATATTTTGCATGCACATTAGATGCCTACCTTGCTTTAAACCGAATATACTTTCAGTCAAATATATAAAGGGTGAGGGAGCACCTTAAAAACGAAAATGTCTGTTTTTGCGTTAACTTTAAGAAGTGGTGGTTTAAAAGGTAATATTTTGCATATTAGTTTGGTTTTTACTCTGACAAAAATATGCAATTTTGAACCCAATAAATAAAAGGCCAACATCTTAAAAAAATAAATAAATTCTGTTCTTTTCTGCTTTAACTCCAGAACTACAACTGATCGAAGCAAACATGAGAGTAGAAGAGGCTACAAGAGACCTACAATCGAGTAAAAAGTATTTCGTTGGCAAATTTAAATATTTCATAAATTAGTTTGTTTGTTATGGACAAGGTAAATTAGTGTTGCTAAACTTGAAATAACCGTTTTGTCGGTATTTAATGATTAAATAATTGCAACAACAACGTAGAATAATTACGTTACGCTATGAAACGTAGACAGCTATTCTAAATAAATTGAACAAAATAAATTAACATGTTCGAGTTTGAGGTTAGGTGCTATAAACTAAAAAAAGATAATTTTAATTAAATACTACAAAAGTTGAACATTTTTTGAGATTTTTCCGTTTAAATGCAAATTATTGCGTTTAAATTTCTTGAAGCCAAAACTGCGTTAAACATTCTACGAGACCGTAGGTTGAGTGGAATTTGAGCAGTTTTTGTTGAGAGAAATTTGTAATAATTTTAATGTAAAAAAAATTGTACCTTGAGCTATATTTGCAAAGATTATTCAAAAATATAAATATATGATTTCGATTTTACTGTGTTGGACGGCAACGTTTTCCACTATTAATTCAATACTAAAGCTTCCACAACCAATCGTGATCGCGTGAAAACACTGCGACATTAGGTGTTTTCAAATATTAACCAATTTCATCGGTTTGTTTATACAGGGAATTTATTTTAATAGTTAACATAAGCGTTTCGTTTCTATGCCACCATTCAATCATGCAGGTCATTTCCATAGTTACAAATGAGACCAATAGATTAGAGCGTGTATTTTACGAATTAACATAGGAATTATTACATGTCAAAAAGACATTTAAAAATCCTAATGTATACCACTGAAGAAAATATACAACTTGTGAGTTGTACCTAGGTTTCTAATTTTTAGTTGCATACCTACATTCCGGTAACAAAATTAAAGTTTCTGATTAGCAAGTACCTAATTCAAATTCGTATGTTAACTCGTAAAATAAACGCTCTAATCTATTGATTTCATTGGTAACTATGGGAGTAACCTGCACGATTTAATGCTGGCATAGAAACGAAACTGCTATGTTAACCATTAAAATAAATTCACTGTATAGATACATAAATAAAGCTATACGTAAGTAAGGTCACATTGATTATACAAATTAGTCTAGGTAGTTAAAAAATTGCACGAGTGATTTATTTTCACGTTTGTCACATTTAAGAGGTGAAATCTATCTTCGGTTAGGTTGTTACAAAGGTGGCATATGCAATGCATTCTTCGTCAGGTGCGTGATAGCTGGTGTTTTTACCAAGCCGCTGGTGATATCCATGTAGCTTGGAGCATGTTATGACCTGCCAGTCTCTTTGGTTGGCAGGGCCGTAACTAGGCATACTTTTATTGTAGGCAAGCCAACATTTTTGTGCCCTTCAGTACAAAAACGATATATGTGACAAAAAATACTACTGACACTAATAACTTCTGTATTTATCTCCGGATATATAATGTAATGAATTCAAACAAACAGGTAGGTATTCAAAAATAAACAACTAAATGGTAAAATAAGAAAATACAACACAAATAAAATGAGAACAGAAAACAAAATTATAAAACACAATTCTAATTTAAAAAAGCACATATTATTATGTAGTCAGTAGAAAATTAACAAATTCCTATATGTAAACATATGGTGTACTCAAAATCGGACCGCCACTGCGTCATTTATAGCGCAATGATAAGCATATGAATATATCAGTGAACACGGGTTCAAATCCCACTGGCTGCAATGTTCTTTTTAAATTTCCAAATTCATGTAATTCGTTTTATTACGTGTTTCTGTATTATTAGCAGCATTAAGGTATTTTTTACCTATTTTCTAAAGAACTTTGAAGACTTCCATAATTCGATATAGCAAAAGTTGCTTTTCAGCAGCGCGCTTTCTCTATTAAGATGTTGAAATCATTTTATTTTTTAACTTTTGTACTTTAACAATGCAAAAATTAATTTAATTAGAATAAGACCACCTATGTAGTGCGCTCAAAAGCTAGTAAAGACTTATCAATATGTTAAAATAATACAATATAAACAAATAATTACATATTATTATGCGCAGTAACATATGAACGTGGAATATATTTAAAACGTGAAGCTTTTTCTGTCAGCAGGCAGTGTAAGCCTTGCATCAGGCCAATTTCGATAATTCTTTTTTTTAAAGCTACCATCGTGCAGGGTCGCAGAAGTGTTTTAAATTGAACAATTGCCGGAAAAGTGATTGTAGCGAAAAATACCATAGTAGTGGAACAAGTAAGCTCTCAAAATCGGTCTGTGGTGTTCTGCTGATTGTTGCAATGGACAACTGTATCAGCGATGAGCCCAAAGCAGTGAATGTACATATGTAATATCAGTGGACGCGCTCCAATAGTTGTTAAAAATTTAAGTTAGTTTGTCGCCACTGCTGTATTATATGGTTTTAAAAATGGAAACATTTTTATAATAAGGCCACCTGGGCGGTGGACTAACAAGCTAATAATTCTAATGTTTTGATTGATATAGGTGAGAACTATAAAATAAACGCCGTTACAATCTGGTAGACATATAACATTTCCTTTGTAAAATGCACAAGGCAATGTAAGGTATCGACCAGATTGGGCGCAATTCGCATTATTATAATTAGCATCATTTGGACTAAAATCGTTAATATTACAAAGTAGTTTATTTGTAAAATTGGCCACTTTATTTGTTTTTTATTAGTACGAAAGAATTTTTGTCAGTGCCATTTTGCGGGGGCCTACTCGACCTATACCTACCTAATTACGGCACTGTTGGTTTAATTTTTTGCATGTATGTTGTCAGGACATTTTCAAAGTGTACGAATGTACGGTTACTTGGCCTATTTTTCTAAATTACGACCCCTTGGGTATATAGGTTTTTCATATTTTTCCGCTCGAATTTAAGCATTTCGTATTCTATGAAAGCTTTTAGTGACCTTTAGCGCGCGCTGTATAGTCCGATTTTGTTGGTTTGTGCAAGCCCGGTCAGAATTCCTGGAAGCAAGCGTGCCAGGTGTCGGTCTCGGCCGCGTTGAGCGAGCGTTAAATATCGATTTTGTCTGGAGTTGCGTTCTAGAATATTCCCCGAGTTGTATTTTACAAACAACATTCATGAGTGCAAGAGAGAGAGAGAGAGAGAGAATGATTGGTTTAGCGCGGTTTTCGTTTCTACGGTGCATAGCTGCAGCAACCCTCCTTTCCATTTTTGTTTTATCGGCTGCAGCGTGGCGTGGTTTTGTGAGTGAGTCAGCACCTGGTACGAGAGGCGAGCAGTTGAGTTTCGAGGCGCGCTGCTAGCGGCCGCCGAGCGCGTGTGAGGTTGTTTTTCCTGTTGTGGGAGTTGGTCACAGGCCTCGTTAAGGACTGCAAGCGATGCTGTGTGGGTGTTTTCGGAGCCTGAAGGGAGTCGGGTGCTATGGTGGTGCTTCTTGAGAATGACGTCAGCCGCTTCTCTTGTTATGGGTTGTCGAGCCATCAACCCCTGGTTTAAAGGTGGGATTAAATCAAGAGCGGCTATGCATAATTTCCCCGGTTTTGGGGATCCGTGAGGAATGGCATCATCTTAGACCGCGCTTCAAGTCCGTTGGAGTCCCCCGTTTCTTGTTAGCGACTTTGGGAGGCAAGCCGCTAGCCGGACGTCGCTTCAAACACCGCAGGCACTCTAGTTATATACAGGGTCTTCCGCCAACACCTATCCTATTTATGATCTTTAGTTATGTACCCCCTTTACGTACTATATGTGTGAAAGTCAATAGACTCACTTGTCAAACGTCCCCGCTGCATTTTTATTTGTGTTGCATGTGAGATTTCAGGGTAAGCCTTCTGTAACGTCATCGTCCGATTGGCGGCTAATGTAAGATTGATGTAAAGCGGACCCTGGATGACCCCATGAACGTCAAGATAGGTTCAAGCGCTCCGGCTGCCGGCTTCAAGGAGTCTCAAAGGTGCACCCATATTCTACCCCGTTTGGCTTTCGGGGTTCAGTCAGACGTGGGTTCAAATACCGAATCCCGTGGCACCCTAGTATTTTGTAACATCCTGTATACGTCGTCACACTTGTCCCTATGGTGTCCCGTTCAGAGGACCACGCCCATCTCCCTTAGCGTATTCAGCCGTGGCTATTAGTCTGTTTCCGATAATTCCAGGGCAAGTGGTGACGTTTCCCGGATCGGCTGGTCCATTCATGTATTTTTTATTATAAATTTTATATTATTGTCTTCACCTGTATGTATTTCTTGAATGTTTGCTGTGAGATTCCTACACACTTTTCTATGACTTCTTCTCCCATCCTTGGTATATCCGCTAGTTAGAATGTGAAGGTGTTCGGCGCATTTCTCGCGAAACCCCATGAACTTCATTAGAAATCGCGCCTTTATTTTATGCAGTTCGGTGAGACGTTGCGTTGTGAGTATCGGGCATAGAGATTTAAAACTACGTTACTGCTGGTCAAACCTTTATGTTATATATATCGAGAGATCCAAAAAAAACTGTTCCTCAGCGGGCTGTGGAAATTCAACGTATGAATAATATGTTGGCGACACTGTATGTCAATGTCAAATTCGAGGTTATCAGGTTAGGTTTTCAGTCAGTTATGACACAAAATGACGCAAATCCTAACCTGCTAACCTCGAATTTGACATTGACGTACAGTGTCACCAACATATTATTCATACGTTGAATTTCTACAGCCCGCTGTGGAACAGTTTTTTTTTATCTCTCGATATTTTGATTGCAGTGTCAAGCTTTAACTTGTGGACGCATTTCAGAGATTTATGACGTTACAATCGTACCACTATAATAACAAGATAAAAGGTCTCAAAATACGTAATTTCGTTGTTAAAAATAGGTATTTTTGAAATGTATCGTTGCCTTTCTGTCCTGGGTTGGCATAGTTCGGATTCCTGTTTCTCAATGACATTTGTTGTTAATCTTGACGTGTTTGTTTGACCTTTTTTGATCACGTGATTAATTGTTATGAAGCGATGTTGTCAATTATTTTCAATATTATGACACAGGTGTTTTGTTAAATCAAGGTCGAGGCTAAATACAATTTTAGTGCGGCGCATTTAAACAATTAGCCTTAGAAGTTGAATATGAGTAGTATATTTATTACAAAAATTACTTATAAATTGGAACAGGAACCATAACTTTGGCAACCCACGCCAGAAAGGCAACTATACATTGAAAAAATGCCTATTTTGAACAATGAAGTTACGTACTATAGAAATGTTATTGTAGTGGTACGATTATAACATCATAGATTACGTGATCCTGAAATTTCATTACAAAAACTGTACGTATTTTCACAAGTAAAATGAGCAAAATAATAAACAAGAGCAACGCGTAATACTACAAAAGCAACACAATATCTTTTAACACAAACGATGTATTAACTAACATCTGTACTCGGTATATTTTGACCATCGAAATCTCGTTTTTTTTTCAAGGTTATATGTCAAACTTGTTTATTTCTATGCACTCTTCGTGGAAGTGTAAATCATCAAACAACCCTACGGTAATTATCAGGTACGTATTGGTTAATAAATGCAAAAAGTGACGTTATTAAACATTGCAATACTTTCCTGTTAAAGCCGTTTTATAATTAATCTGTTTCTATTTTCCGCTTGGGTTTTCCGTTTTCAATTTTATTGAGAAGTGAGTATTTTGATATTTAATTTGAAAATGTGGTTAAGATGTAACTTTTACATTTTTTAACCAATGCGTACCTGATAATAAACATAGGGTTGTTTGATGCGTTTCCACGGAGAATATAGAAATAAACAAATTGGACACAATCTTATAAATAAAAACATTTGGATAGTCAAACTATACTTGACGTAACTTACTTTTACCTCTAAATGTGCCGAACGAGTATTCTTGCGCGTGATTGGTTGAATATCCTACCGCTTAAAATCTTTCAAATTAAATTGTTGTAGGAGGTGTGTTTCAAATGTTTCGCGCTAAAAGCTATACCTGTAACTGGCCGTGTTTACACAATGCCAATTTACATAAATGTTGACTTACCAACTTTTCGAAGTGCATGTACAATATTGTTGCCAATAGAAGGCGAGACAGTAAATATTGTAAATCAGTGCTCAACTGCAATAAGTAAAAACAGTGAAACCAATGGCATTAGTAAGATATTTTAGAAACTATGATATAATATATATGGTTTGCTTGAGTAGCGAACGTTTTCTAACGCTTACGCAAACAAAAAGGTTTAATAAAAGTTAATTATTAGTTAAACATAAAAAGTCTGGTGTGATACAGTCACACAACTTCCTTTTACAGTGATCTTATAATTAGGCAAAAATTTGATTTTTAATTTTTAAGCATTTGTCAAACATTTTCAAAAATTACAAATTCTACAAAAACGGTACAAAATAGAGCGTTAGTTGAAGAGACACATTTTATCTAAAATTTTAAGCTGAATTCAAAAATGTAATAAAATACCAGGTGTTCTATTTAAAATAGGAGTTAATAAAAATAAAGAAAAAAACAAAAGAAACCCATTTTTATTTATTTATTTATTTCGCACTCAGCCAACAGCCGTCGGAAACGCTCCAACATGTCAATTAGTATTTTTAGTTGCGCATTTTTTAGAGAAAAAGTTAGTATACAGGGTATCCCAGGTAAGAAATATGACGTCATGTAGGTTTTTTTAAATGGAGCACCCTCTATATTGTACCATTTTCGAATTCTACGTTGAAAACTGAACACTTTTTGTATAACCAACTATATAACTAACTATATCTCTAAATTCAGCGGTTTTCGAAATGTTGACGTTTGAAAACATTGATATTGTTTTTTTTGACTTCCGGTCCAAAAATTGACATTTCTGGTTGAATCGAAAAATAGCATCAAGTGATAGCTCTTAGAAAACTGAGATACGAAAGTGCAAGCCGTTTCGCTTTAATTGAAACCGTTTGGTTTTTACAGCTGCGTAAATGTTCCAAATCTTCAATGTCTTCAAACGTCAATATTTCGAAAACCGCTGAATTTAGAGATATAGTTGGTTATACAAAAAGTGTTCAGTTTTCAACGTAGAATTCGACAATGGTGCAATATAGGGGGTGTTCCATTAAAAAAAACCTACATGAACGTCGTATCTTTTACCTGGGATACCCTGTATACTAACTTTTTACTTTAAAAAATGCACAACTAAAAATACTAATTGATGTTCGAGCGTTTTTCCGATAATGAAATATCTGAATTTTAAATGAATTTGTGCAAGACTGTATGGACTAGTAGTATATGAAGTTTCAACGCCATACTTCTTTTCGTTTTTGAGATATTCTGTTCACGGACGGACAGACAGACACACACACAGACAGACCAATGAAAAAAAATATGTTTTTTGGGTTCAGGGGACTCGAAAACGTGAAGATCTGTCGAAAACTCAAGTTTCGAATTTTTGGGGTGAATCCAATACACATACATTTGTCAAAAATTTTCAATAATTACAAATTCTACAAAAACGGTACAAAATAGAGCGTTAGGTGAAGAGACAAATTTTCTCTAGAATTTTAAGCTGAATTCAAAAATGTAATAATATACCGGGTGTTCTATTTAAAATAGAAGTTAATAAAAAAAAAGAAAAAGAAAGAAAAGAAACCAATTTTAGAAGTATTCAACTGGATAATCACCTATCTCACATCAATACACATTAAAAATGTAATAAAAATGTGAAGTTTGAAAATCATCGTTAGAGCCGTTTTTGAAAAAATAGAAAAAACTAAAAAATCACCTACTTCCGGTTATGCGATTTTCTTCAAAAGCTTGCTGTCACATCTACATAGTACACAAACTTATATATGAAGTTTCAACGCCATACGTCTTTTCGTTTTTGAGATATTCTGTTCACGGACGGACAGACAGACACACACACAGACAGACCAATGAAAAAAAATATGTTTTTTGGGTTCAGGGGACTCGAAAACGTGAAGATCTGTCGAAAACTCAAGTTTCGAATTTTTGGGGTGAATCCAATACACATACATTTGTCAAAAATTTTCAATAATTACAAATTCTACAAAAACGGTACAAAATAGAGCGTTAGGTGAAGAGACAAATTTTCTCTAGAATTTTAAGCTGAATTCAAAAATGTAATAATATACCGGGTGTTCTATTTAAAATAGAAGTTAATAAAAAAAAAGAAAAAGAAAGAAAAGAAACCAATTTTAGAAGTATTCAACTGGATAATCACCTATCTCACATCAATACACATTAAAAATGTAATAAAAATGTGAAGTTTGAAAATCATCGTTAGAGCCGTTTTTGAAAAAATAGAAAAAACTAAAAAATCACCTACTTCCGGTTATGCGATTTTCTTCAAAAGCTTGCTGTCACATCTACATAGTACACAAACTTATATATGAAGTTTCAACGCCATACTTCTTTTCGTTTTTGAGATATTCTGTTCACGGACGGACAGACAGACACACACACAGACAGACCAATGAAAAAAAATATGTTTTTTGGGTTCAGGGGACTCGAAAACGTGAAGATCTGTCGAAACCTCAAGTTTCGAATTTTTGGGGTGAATCCAATACACATACATTTGTCAAAAATTTTCAATAATTACAAATTCTACAAAAACGGTACAAAATAGAGCGTTAGGTGAAGAGACAAATTTTCTCTAGAATTTTAAGCTGAATTCAAAAATGTAATAATATACCGGGTGTTCTATTTAAAATAGAAGTTAATAAAAAAAAAGAAAAAGAAAGAAAAGAAACCAATTTTAGAAGTATTCAACTGGATAATCACCTATCTCACATCAATACACATTAAAAATGTAATAAAAATGTGAAGTTTGAAAATCATCGTTAGAGCCGTTTTTGAAAAAATAGAAAAAACTAAAAAATCACCTACTTCCGGTTATGCGATTTTCTTCAAAAGCTTGCTGTCACATCTACATAGTACACAAACTTATATATGAAGTTTCAACGCCATACTTCTTTTCGTTTTTGAGATATTCTGTTCACGGACGGACAGACAGACACACACACAGACAGACCAATGAAAAAAAATATGTTTTTTGGGTTCAGGGGACTCGAAAACGTGAAGATCTGTCGAAACCTCAAGTTTCGAATTTTTGGGGTGAATCCAATACACATACATTTGTCAAAAATTTTCAATAATTACAAATTCTACAAAAACGGTACAAAATAGAGCGTTAGGTGAAGAGACAAATTTTCTCTAGAATTTTAAGCTGAATTCAAAAATGTAATAATATACCGGGTGTTCTATTTAAAATAGAAGTTAATAAAAAAAAAGAAAAAGAAAGAAAAGAAACCAATTTTAGAAGTATTCAACTGGATAATCACCTATCTCACATCAATACACATTAAAAATGTAATAAAAATGTGAAGTTTGAAAATCATCGTTAGAGCCGTTTTTGAAAAAATAGAAAAAACTAAAAAATCACCTACTTCCGGTTATGCGATTTTCTTCAAAAGCTTGCTGTCACATCTACATAGTACACAAACTTATATATGAAGTTTCAACGCCATACGTCTTTTCGTTTTTGAGATATTCTGTTCACGGACGGACAGACAGACACACACACAGACAGACCAATGAAAAAAAATATGTTTTTTGGGTTCAGGGGACTCGAAAACGTGAAGATCTGTCGAAAACTCAAGTTTCGAATTTTTGGGGTGAATCCAATACACATACATTTGTCAAAAATTTTCAATAATTACAAATTCTACAAAAACGGTACAAAATAGAGCGTTAGGTGAAGAGACAAATTTTCTCTAGAATTTTAAGCTGAATTCAAAAATGTAATAATATACCGGGTGTTCTATTTAAAATAGAAGTTAATAAAAAAAAAGAAAAAGAAAGAAAAGAAACCAATTTTAGAAGTATTCAACTGGATAATCACCTATCTCACATCAATACACATTAAAAATGTAATAAAAATGTGAAGTTTGAAAATCATCGTTAGAGCCGTTTTTGAAAAAATAGAAAAAACTAAAAAATCACCTACTTCCGGTTATGCGATTTTCTTCAAAAGCTTGCTGTCACATCTACATAGTACACAAACTTATATATGAAGTTTCAACGCCATACTTCTTTTCGTTTTTGAGATATTCTGTTCACGGACGGACAGACAGACACACACACAGACAGACCAATGAAAAAAAATATGTTTTTTGGGTTCAGGGGACTCGAAAACGTGAAGATCTGTCGAAACCTCAAGTTTCGAATTTTTGGGGTGAATCCAATACCTACACATACATTTGTCAAAAATTTTCAATAATTACAAATTCTACAAAAACGGTACAAAATAGAGCGTTAGGTGAAGAGACAAATTTTCTCTAGAATTTTAAGCTGAATTCAAAAATGTAATAATATACCGGGTGTTCTATTTAAAATAGAAGTTAATAAAAAAAAAAGAAAAAGAAAGAAAAGAAACCAATTTTAGAAGTATTCAACTGGATAATCACCTATCTCACATCAATACACATTAAAAATGTAATAAAAATGTGAAGTTTGAAAATCATCGTTAGAGCCGTTTTTGAAAAAATAGAAAAAACTAAAAAATCACCTACTTCCGGTTATGCGATTTTCTTCAAAAGCTTGCTGTCACATCTACATAGTACACAAACTTATATATGAAGTTTCAACGCCATACCTCTTTTCGTTTCTGAGTTATTCTGTTCACAGACAGACAGACAGACACCAGACACACGGACACACACAGACAGACCAATAAAAAAAAAAATTTTTTTTGGTTCAGGGGACTTTAAAACGTGAAGATCTGTCTGTTGAAAACTCAATTTCGAATTTTTGGGGTGAATCCAATATGTACTTCCATTATTGTAAAAGGAAGTAAAAACAAAAGAAACCCATTTTAGAAGTATTCAACTGGAAAATCACTTAGCTCACATCAATACACATTAAAAATGTAATAAAAATGTAAAGTTTGAGAAAAGTCGTTAGAGCCGTTTTTGAAAAAATCGAAAAAACTGAAAAATTACAAAACACCTACTTCCGGTTATGCGAGTGTCTTCAAAAGCTTGCTGTCGCATCTACATAGTACACAAAACTTATATATGAAGTTTCAACCCCATACCTCTTTTCGTTTTTGAGATATTCTGTTCGCAGGCAGACAGACCAATGAACAAAAACATGTTTTTGGGGTTCAGGGGACTCTAAAACGTGAAGATCTGTTGAAAACTTAATTTAGAATTTTTGGGGTGAATCCAATACTTCCTTTTCATTCTCCCCTCTACGAAAGTGCCATTTTCGATTTTGATAAGGCAATTGAAAGCGAAAGTAAAATATGCTAAGTGATGGGTTGCTAGGTATGAAAAACTTTCGTGCCCTGGACGACAAAAAGCAAAAATGTCAACATCATTCGTTGCATACCATGTCATGAAACTTTCGTAAGCTTGATTGTACCGACCTTTGGATTTGTCCGGCAACAAACTTCTGCACCCAATGTTTGCAGCTTCTTTAATGAAATTCATGTTAAATTATGACAGACTATTCAATGATATTTGACAAATGTCATAAAATAATGCTTTTGTATTGTTACCAAAGTAACGTTAACGACAAGTCACCTGTCTTACTAATTTTATTATAATCACAAAAGTCATTGTATTTTATTAAATATTGAGGGGAGAATGAAAAGTTTAATACATTACACGCTGCGTAAGCTCTTTCAGGTGCTCGGAGTTTTTAAACAGTCTCGGCTACGCTTACGCTTCGCCTCGGCCATTCAAAAACACCTCACACCTAAAAGTAAGCTTTCGCAGCTTGTAATGTAAATAACTATTATCGTAAAAAGAAGTAACAATGTAAATAAAATGAAGCAACTACTTGATATTTGAATTATTTGTAAGGAGATCCTAAAAACATCGCGAATTTCTACTGGTACTAGTAAATTGCTATTCACAAAGGAAAGTACATTTGATGTGAGTTCGAAAGACTGAAGATATTATAGTACATAAATCCAGAGAAATTTCTAACGTCTTACATTTTACATTCATGGATTTTTTGCGTTTTTTCTTTGGGCAACCTTTCTATATGACAAGTAAACCATAACCTTTCGGTATGACAAGTCCAATGAAGTTATGTATAAGGGAATTTTTGTCGTCATTGCAACTTGTTAGGAAATTTTGACGCCATTGGCTAATTTATGGAGTCTTCCGTTTCCCTAGTTACTTGTTGAAAAACTAATGCAACACGGTTGTTAATAAACAATTGTAAACAAAACGATATAGAAAAATTTCTAAGCAAATTACTGTCTTGGGGGGGGGGGGGCATCGCCCACATCCTAAAATGGAACTTTAATGTTTACAAATGTCACTTATAAGCCCAAACACCAACAAAGGAGTGAGCCAATTTATGGCGGGGTGTTAAAGTGCTTAACAACTATTTCCCTACAGCATGATCGACCTTTTACTACGTTTTTCTACGTTTGTCGACCTTTTGCGACGTGGTCATAGTTTTTCGTCTTATAGATTGATTCTGAGCACATAACCAGCTGCAAGTTCTCACGGTTGGTGAAGTTTCCAGTTTATGATCCAGCTTGGTGCACTGAGTTTTGGAGAAGACGCTGATATTTAAGGTTATGTGTTACTTGCACTCAGTGGCGGTGATATGCATAAGCGGGAATAACGTTGCTTTGTGGCACGGGCCCTTAGGGGGCCCTTTGGGGGGGCCGGTGAGCTCCGCATTCGCTTATTAAATATCTCGGTATCTTGTACAGGGTTATTCATTATAAATTAGCCACCCCTTATCATCGTTATTATTGCCTTTAGAAAAAAAAGTTTTAAATAAAAGTTATGTGGTTATAACTGAATTTTGTTAAAATGCTATCAAAAGTACAGTGGCGTGCATAATTAAGGGGATACAAAAAAGTAATATATTTTTTTAAATGGAACACCCTGTATATTATTAAATTTTTGGAATGATCTTTCTTTCCTGATTTCAAAAATATACCATATGTTACCCTTACCTTATACCGTTTTTGAGTTATTAAACGTTGAATATCTTAGTTAAACTAGTTACTGTAAATAGGAATTATTAAAGTAAGCTATGAAAATGCAACTATTTTGTTTGATAAGTGACATTTCTTTAATGAAATAATAAAAATTAGTTATCATTTATTTATATTTAAATTTCCTGAATAAAACTTTGTTATATTTAATAATGTTAACTAGTTTAACTAAGATATTTGACGTTTAATAACTCAAAAACGGTATAAGGTAAGGGTAACATATGGTATATTTTTGAAATCAGGAAAGAAAGATCATTCCAAAAATTTAATAATATACAGGGTGTTCCATTTAAAAAAATATATTACTTTTTTGTATCCCCTTAATTATGCACGCCACTGTACTTTTAATAGCATTTTAACAAAATTCAGATATAACCACATAACTTTTATTTAAAACTTTTTTTTCTATAGGCAATAATAACGATGATAAGGGGTGGGTAATTTATAATGAATAACCCTGTACTTCATTTGCGTATAGAACTTCACTTCGAGATCCATGCCGTCGGAGTATGATCAGGTTGGCGTACGATTTACCGGCTGATTGATAGCACTGCAACCTGCCAGTTATCAGTCATCTGTTCTAGTCTGGCAGTGCAAGTGCGACTGTGGAACGTATTTCTTTTAGCGTCTGTACTGTAGTGAACATGTCTGATCTTGTTTGAGTGCAGCCGAGAGGCGAGAACTGCAATCAGTAATTGCAATATAACATGTGAGCAAACGAAAATGAAATCAAGCTTGGCTTTGAAATATTTGTTGTATGAATAATATGTTGGTAGCACTGTAAATCGATGTCAAATTCGAGGTTAGTAGGTTAGGTTTTGCGTCAGTTTTGACACAGACTTACGCACAACCTAACCTGCTAACCTCGAATTTGACATAGACTTACAGTGCCACCAACATATTATTCATACAACAAATATTTCAAAGCCAAGCTTGATTTTCATTTGCCCACATGATATATTAAAAAGCAGCATCGTCAGTATCGCTGACAACTTAACAACATGAATCCTGAAAATAATTCGAAGAGCAGTAGTCTAAAAAGAAAACCGAAGAAAGACAAACAAGTAAAAGAGGGATAAATTGCCAAAACTAGATATATATTTAAACAATACTTCCTTCGTCTTTCAGAAGAGGGAAGTGAAAGCTAAAAATCTTGTAGAAGCTGAAATACATCCTTCCACATCGGTAGCTCAGTGGTTAAGCATCCTGACTACTGATCGTAGGGTCGCGAGCTCGATCCCCGGTCCCGGTGAGGTTTTTAAAAAATTTAAAAAATGCAGATGATAACCTTTACAGAATGCCATCATTCGGAAGTGATGTAAAGCCGTGGGTCCCATGTTACTACGATGTGTAGCATGTAAAAGATCCGTTGCTAGGGTTGGAACTCCTTAGTATCGGCAAAATTCTAAGTAGGACCTTGACCATATATGACCACAGCAGATAATAAATATTTATCGTATTTCATTTGGAAATGTACTACATTTCTTCATTCAAAATCGATAAGAAATGTGGTACTTTTATCATTAGCAGCACTTTTATGCCTAGCAACGGCGATTCGTTTTACGTTTGGCAATACTGAAGTGTGTTGTTAGTGACATTGTAAGTTTATGATAAATTCGAGGTTAGTAGGTTAGGTTTTGCGTCAGTTTTAACACAGATTGACGCAAAACCTAGAATTCGACATAGACTTGCAGTGTCACCAACAACACACTTCAATACTGTCAAACGCATAACATCAACTGAAGCTGCTTATTGTGCTTTAGTACATAGGAATGAGTTATGCTCATTTTGGTTATGTTTTGACAGTTAGTGTCACTTGTTTGTAAAAATTTAATATTTTACATTTCTTATTAGATGCGATAAAATAGTATACTCAACACGTTAGAAAAGTGGTTTTTCTGAACTCCTATGGCCGTTTAAGTACTCGCTGACGCTCGTACTCAAAGACGCCATAGTTGTTCAGAAAAACCTCACTTTTCTCAACTTGTAGAGTAATATACTATTGTTACTTGTTTTTGACGTCGGTTCCTAAGATTTTACCTTAATATTATTTTATTTTACTAGTGTTACCTAGGTAGATATTTATCCATCACTTTTCTTTGTATTTGTGCCTATACCAATCTGACATTTTTATTTAGTTTTTTATTTTTAACATATTTTGTTATGTTTATTATAAAATGTGTTAAATGTTAAGACATTTACTACTCTCTTTCTGTGTATTTTCGTTAAAACAGAAATCCGTTATAACAGGATGCCATTTTATTTTTTGTAAAGATTTTCTTTGTATACTGTAATTGGAGAACCTTAACAGAAGCTCGTTAGTCTGCTCTATGTCCAGGGATAGACCTTTAATTTCTTCCGTTGGCTAGTCCCCTTATGACTGGAGCGTTGGAAACGCAGTAGCGCCAAAAACACTATAGGAAAAATACTTTACCAGTACAGGCATTATTTGCGGAAGCCGAGTCTCGATTCTAAGCCCTTGACGAAGGTGTCCACCGATCCTTCAGATCCAGAACCTCCCGACTCCGGACTGAAAAGAGAATGGAAAATATCGAGAATACATACGTTCTGAGGCAGATGGCTGAAGGAATATCTACTTTCGTTTACGAAAGGAAAAAAATGGACGACGGACCAGTAGACCGTAGCAGTTAAAGACGTCGTTCTAGTCGATGATGAAGTATCTAGGTACAAATGGAAGATTGGTAAAATTGTGGCTACTCACCCAAGACCCGATGAACGATAATCCAGATTGGCAGACACTCGCTACCAGCTCTAAGATCTCTAGCAGGGCGGAGCGCGGAGGGCGGAGCAATGTTCGTGCTTTTACTAAAACCGATAAACAAAATGAACACACGTTTATAAACACGACTGCACTGAACAAAGCTTGCAATCAGTTTGATGCATAATACTTCGTCGTACAGCACCAATGAGTCACTATTTGAACTTGCATCATAGTGATATAAGAAAAATATTAGATAATCATATTCATCGTAGCTCGAAGCCAACACTGTTAATTAAATATCACGGTTTTTTTATAAAAACTGTCATTAGAAAAATAATTTTTAAAATTGCCAATAAATCTTGGGAAAAAGAAAGGAAGAGAAATAGAGAAGGATTAACAACTCTTATTCTCAATTATTTTGTCTCGTCGTCAGTGGACAATCCGGAGGGTCGCTTTTTGTTGATTTATGATCTGCTACATTGAATGTTGTTTTGTAATACTTCCAACACTAGTTATGACCGAATTACGCAACGGAGAATGCGCTTTAATTGTAAATTTATTGATATTAATATGACTTGTGAGCTATAATATTTTTAGAGTTGACTGTGATTTGTGTTCTACGTTGGTCGGTCAGTCAGTACTGAACTGTATTGTTGGTGCCACTGTCAGTCTATGTCAAATTCGAGATTAGCAGGTTAGGTTTTGTGTCAATTTGTGTCAAATAACAAACAAAACCAAACATGTTAACCTCGAATTTGACGTAGACTGACAATGTCATCAATAATACACTTCAGTACTGCCAAACGTATTTGACGAATCACAGAAGATGCTAAAGAAAACTTTAAGGCAATTTGACTTTTTGGCAGTGCAACCATATCACCAAATGTATGTAGAGTTCTTGTTTTTATCTATATGTCATAATTTCTGTAACTTTCGCAGTTCTTATTTTTTAAGTAAAAAGTAATTAAAGTTCCGCCGAATGTACTTTGTTATGTGCAAAATTTACATTAATTATATTATGTTGGTTTTCAATAATTGCTTTAGGTTTTCAGTTATCACGACATATAGGGCATTCAGTAAACACAAAAACTTTTTAATTTTTTTGAAGTTGGCATATGCATATAATGTTTGTACTAGGGATTCTGTATTTTGTTTTGCAAAGGTTTCCACACCTGTATACAGGCAGATTTGAATTTAAAAATGACAATATTTCTCACTATCAGTGTCAAAGTAGATATATTTCTAGAAATTCTCACTTGAAGTTTTATAAAACGTAATAAAAGTATCTATTTATAAACGCTATGTCAATAGTATTCAACACAGTATTTGCATAATATCCTTAAAAGTAGTTATTTACAACATTTATGACAAATAAGAAGTAAATGTCACATTCTTAACCCATCTGTTTTAGTAACTTTTTGGAAGTACAGTCCTAGAGGAAGATGAATTTTGGAAGTACACTCAGGAAATTTCAAAAATCAAAGGCCACTTTCATTATATTGCCAATCCCTTTTGTTAATTCTGTAATTTACAAAATTCTTGAGTTAGGGATATTTACTAGTTTTTGAAAAATATCCGCTATCTAGGAGAAGCCATTTTCTGGGTCCATTTTGAAAGATTGACTGAGACATTGCTGTAGGATTTTGCGGAAGGCTCACTAAATGTGGATTCATCATCATCATCATCATCATCATTTACAGCGTTTATATATTCCATCTCTGGATGTACGCCTCCCCAATTTGTCGCCATTTTCTGCGTTCGGTGGTTGATCCCATCCACTGTGTTCCGGCTATTTTGCATATATCATCTCTCCATCTGGTTCTAGTCCTGCCTCGATCTCTTCTTCTCGTTCTTGGCCTCCATTCGGTCACCTTCTTGCTCCATCTGTTGTCGTCCCTTCTCGTAACATGTCCCGCCCATTGCCACTTTAGGCTTGCGATTCGTTTTGCTACATCTTCTACTCTAGTTTTATTTTGTATCTATTGATTTGTCTTTCTTTCCTGTAGCTGTACTCCAAGCATTGATCTTTCCATTGCTCTCTGGGCCACTTTCATCTTTTTTATTATAGTCTCAGTGAGGGACCACGTCTCAGATGCGTATGTAAGCGTTAGGAGGACGCACTGGTTGAATACCTTTGTTTTGATGTATTGCGGGTATACATTAGATTTAAATACATTCCTTAATTTTCCGTATGCCGCCCATCCGAGTTTGATTCTTCGATCAACTTCCGCTGCTTGCGTGTCCGACGCAAAAGTCAGTTTCTGTCCTAAGTATATATATATTCTTCTACTACCTCTAGCAGATTGTCGTTAATTTGGATGGGTGGTACATTTTCTCTATTAGACATAATTTTTGTTTTCGATAGGTTCATTTTTAGCCCAACCACTTGTGCTGCTTTCCCGACATCCATTAACATTGTTTCCAAGTCCTCAATATTGTCTGTTAGTAAAACAATGTCGTCAGCGAACCGTAGATTATAGAGGTAATCGCCATTAATGTTGATACCCTTCTCGTCCCAATTCGGAGTTTTGAATACATCCTCTAGGAGATTAGTGAACAGTTTGGGCGAGATCGTGTCGCCTTGTCTGATGCCACGTTTAACGTTCACCAGTTTTGGTTTTTCGAATGTTATGTATGTATTGTTATGGTTGCATTATTGTATATGTGGACTAAATCCTCCGAAATCTTCGAAAGGTGAGTTCAGCATTTTTGTGCTGGCTGTGCATGTGGTGACATTCGACTGGTTAAGCCGGGATTAAATATTATTTCAGAAGCAATATTCCTCTGTGGCCACTCGCTAACCTCGGTATATAATAGAACTCCTTCCTCGCACTTGTTATGCACGTTTCGGGATTTTTTCGGATTTTTTACCCTCTTTGGTTCGGCCACTACTTGAAGCCTAACTAATTTGGGAATCATGGTTAGAAGATCTGCAAGTGATCAGTTCTAGAGCAAGATTGAAATGAAAAGACACCAGCGTCATAGCTGCTCTAAAGTTGATTTTGTGTCGGACCGGTCCACTACGTGAGTAAAGGAGTAACTTTCTCTTTGACAGTAGCGTCGGCTAAATATATTTCTCGGTATTTTTTAAAAGTTTTCTACCTTGATCGCAAAACGCCGACAAACATTGGCTGTTTACTGTTTTCTAAGTTTTGTTTGTGAGCTTTGTTGGATTAAGCGTGGAGCGTGTATTTTATTTTGTACTTTTTGTAAATTTTCTGAATTGCAATGTGATCCCTTTTCAAAAACAAATAAACACTGCCAATGACTGAAGGTTAATGATAGCCGTGGCGCATCTGACGTCACTTACTGGTGTCTTTTCATCTCAATCCTGCTCTACAAGCGATTTTGCGAGACGCTTGCCATTCCTTTGCGTCTGGGGTTGATTAATGTGCATTTCCCTTCTGCAGTTTCACTTCCTCCAGGACACAACCCGCTCCTCCACAACATTTGTTGGAAACCTAATGGTTGTTAGGCCCCCTGGGTATTGCTTAACGTCAGTTATTTGTGAACACCTTGTTGTAGCCGAACTATTCGAGAAAAACTGACTTCCAGACTGTGACTTATTGCTAGATCTCAGGTATGGGACTAAAATACTCACGTTTCGGATCAGAATTCATGTTGATTTGATATTGCTATGTTTTGGTCTAACTGTAACTTGCTAGGTTACTCTGTTAATTTGGCGTCACTAGTTGATTGCACTTTACTCTTTAGCAGACGTGTTCGAAAGCCATTTTTTCATGACAATATGCTGTACAAGAGAGTACTGGAGCGTTTTTGTGCTTGCTGACGTTTTCTACACCAATATTTAAATGTGTGTAACAATTTTGACGCAATAGGCCTATTGCGCGAATTCGGTTTAACAGCGTAACGAACCTCGTAGATGGGAATTCTAGCTTTCGTGCCCCGTTATCACATCGAGATCATAGAGTCCACAACAATTGCAACAATGTAAAAACTTTACAATGACGATACTAAAAATACTATAGGTTTGTACGACTTAAAATTCAGATTTTAAAGATAAAGCATTTGCCTTTTGCAATTTTGGAGGCTGGAGCATTTTTGTTTATTCAATATTTCTGTTATTTTAAACTGAAAATTACATAGTGTAAATAAACATTAGGATATACGAGTAGCAACTTCTGCCTTTTATTTATTACTTTATAAGAAATGTTATGTGGCTTAAGAATTTATAGCAACAACCATAGTGGTGCTTCCGGACAACCCTCCTCATTTTGCTCAGGATCTAGTTGGCAAAACTTGGTTACAACATAAAGTAATTCCTGAATCACAATGTTCTCTTTCGTAAACATTTAGTGTGATTTTATTAAATTTTTCGTATAGAAATTCCACGTGTAGCAACTTCTACTAATTGCAGTCGATACCGAAAATACCCTGCTATAGTCGTAGGGATTCGTAGCTGTCGGTTCTTAACAGTGCGAAATCTAGTGTTCAATCTCTCATCAATTAAGGTACACCATAGAATTGAATAAGTGGAGTGGTGTATTTAGTAAACATTTTAAACGACTCTATTGCTAACTGGATCTAGCTTGAACCGCATCTACTTTCGCAATAATTGCACATGTAATTTTCTTGTTACGAGTAGGTATCATATCTTGAAGTAACTGAATACGTTGCATACGGTACATACTTGTTGTACACAGCCCAAGTTCTTCGCAAGTGGAGCCGTACGAATGTGTTGGTCTACTTTTCAATGCTAATAACGGCGATTCCGCGGTCGCGATTCGCCCATTTCGTAATGAACAACTGTACAATGTTGAGCTGAAAGTGCGACCGTTTTTCTCTCTATATTGTGTCGGTCAGCGTTGTCCGACTGACGGTGTGTTTACAATTGACGCACTTGTTTATATAATTTCTAACAAGCACCGAGTATTGCTTAAGTAAGCGTTCGGTACGGTGGTTTTTGTGTCTGTGGTTATTGGTGTCATCCGCTTTTTCAAAAATGAACAAAAGGGGAGGCAGCAAGCGCAAGCACGAGAAAACTTGGAAGAGGAAAAGTAGGTACCCCACTTTGCACAATTTTTTGTTTGCGAACTGACCTGGAAATTTTGAAGCCGAACTTGCTCGTTTAAACTGAGGTTGTCATTTCGCATTTGCGATTCGCCAAAACCGCTTGTTTAATTTAGTCCACCTATTTTTAAACATCAAACTTCAATCACTCGGCAATTGTTGATAGTTTAAACAGCGTTTGAGTAATTGTTTGTTAAATTTTATATCAACGTGAATTAAACTAACCGAGCATGGCTTTTCAAAAGTTAGTATATCAACGTTTCATTAGGCAATTTTAAAGGCCTAAAACTAGGATGAAAATAAGTTGGGATTGTCGAAGTTTAAGGACTGTCAGAAAAACTACTTACTGGAATGATAAAGAATCCCGAACTTCCGGACTGTTCCTGATAAGAATTTTTCAATCTAAACAGAGGATCTCGATTTGATAATAATTTCCGTAATGGCATGAAAGTCATTTCTCAAAAACGCTCGCGTTGTTTGTTGTAAAATCTAATTTAGGGGCAAATTATTGTCCAATTTGAATTTATACATGGCTGGGTACTATAACATGACTAGAATAACATGTTTTTATAAAATAATTTATAAAAGAGTAAACAAAGAGTTTGACGTACGGGATGAGTCGGCTCTGATTTCCTGTCGTCTAAAAAGCGAAATAAAAAAATAATTACACGAATTTAACTGAAGCAAACATAATGCTCGGTTATAAAATATTTCAAGAATTCAGTAATTATTTTTTTTTCAAAACGGCCATAGTTTCCGTACATTTATAAACTACTAAACTAGCTTAGCTCTTCCCATTTCACCAATTACAGGAATTTAATACTTGAGAATTGGAATGGAAATTGAGTGATTGGTTTATATAAAACCTGTTTAGTAAGCAGTTTGTTCAACTTTTTGTTAAATAGATATTGTACCTAGGTAAACCTTTTTTTGCAGAATGAAAACTGGTTTTATCGCATAGGACTTGTGGATGAATGTTATTATTAATTCGTTCTTCTGCGTATTTTTATTATTTGTTGATACACTAAAAATTTGTACTATAACGCTCAAAATTTACTTAACGAAAAGTTCTTTTCTTAAATAATAGGCACTACATTGACTAATTAATAAATACAACGAAGAATATAAATTTAAAAGAGGCGTATTACAATTAATTTGTATTAGCATATTTTCAACGATGTTTCAAGTCCATAAAATGTTTAATGTATTATTCATCATTATTATACTTTAATGTGTTACGGTTTACTTTTTATATTTAAAGAGTCACTTCTGAAAAATGTAATCCATAGTGTAGGTATATCAACAAATTTTACAACCATTTAAAAAATAAATGTATTACAATAATAATGAACACTTTTCAGTTCACCCCGTGGCGTAGATGTAGAGTATAGGATTTTACTTTAAATATTTACATAACATTTGTTTTGTTTTTCTTAGACACTTTTGCCTCTAGCACTTCATACATACTGTAAACCTCAAAAAGTGAAAAAAAAACAACTCATATTTGTAAGCAGTTGAATAAAGAAAATAATTATTTAATTTAAAACATAATTTCCATCTATTTTACAGTTTTTTTTTCGTTTTCAGATCAATATTATTGGCGATGATAGGTTTGAAACAAGACGTTTGTTTCGCCCTTCCGTTGGGACGTTAAACTTAACTGAGATGTCTCGTACGCCTCAGTATTTGTATAAATTATTTGCCCTGGTCATTTACCTAGCTATATCAGTATACATGAAACTCTTACGTTAACTCTATTTACAAAAAAATTAAGCTAGTCTGCACATGTAGTGTTCTCGGGCTGAAACTTACTTCAAACAACCTACACAAGAAAACTCAATTTGTGTACACAAACATATTGATTTTAAAATACGGATGGGGCCACAATTATATATAACAGCAATGAGATAACATGAACAACAAAATAGAATGCATTAGTAAGAAAGAGATGACCATCTGCAAAAATTATTTTAGTAGGCATGATTAGTTGACATGTCATAATTACGATAAGCGTAAAGCCTACTCGAACATTTACTTCCAATGAAGAAAATAGGAATAAAAACGCAAATGATTGGACATTCTTAAACACAAATATAAAATAAAAATGAACTGGTATAGTATTTGCCATACAAATACATTTAAACGTACATAAATCAATATTAAAATAGATTTCCAAAATAATAACATTAAAGTACATCGAAACCCGCTGTTAGATTTCGTGTTTCGATATCCGTATTCTCAATTCGCATACGTATTATTTGTTTATGAAGCACATTCCGTTGCGCTTGTGAAAATTTCCCGCAGCTGAACGCAAACACTTATCGCGTAACTGCAAACATTTTCCGTATTAATTTACCTGGAAGTTGGGCCTTGAGAGCTGCCATGTTGCGTATTAGACTCGCCCTGGATTATGTCACTACTGAGATGACTCGTATGTGAATTCCAGAGCATTTTTTCGTTTTCAGATCAATATTGATGGCGATGATAGGTTTGAAACAAGACGTTTGTTTCGCCCCTTCGTTGGGACGTCAAACTTAACTGAGATGTGTCGTACGCCTCAGAATTTGTATAAATTATTTGACTTGGTCATTTACCTAACTAGCTAGTCTGCACATGTACTGTTCTCGGACTGAAACTTATACTTCAAACAACCTACACAAAAAAAGTCAATTTATGTACACAATCATGCTGATTTTAAAATATATAGAACCAAAGCAAAAAATTGGAATAAAAATTCAAATGATTGGCCATTCCTAAACACAAATAAAAATGAACGGATATAGTACCTGCCATACAAATACATTTAAACGTATATAAATCAACACTAAAATTAGTGATGGGCTTATTCGAATCAAAAATAACCGGTTATCCGGTTATTGAAATAACCTGTGTAACTCGGTTTTCGTTCCAAGTATTCGGATGAAAAATAACCTAATCCTGATACGTACTACGTGCCGCGTCTCAGCGACCTGCGAGTGATCGAAATTCTGTAAATAATACGGCATTCATAACTTATATAACCTTTTCTACGTATGTACTTGATTGACCCAAGTGAGGCCGCGGCTGCTTGTTGATGTTATTAAGACATTTGATACTCCCAGTCGACCAGTTAAATTTATGGGGCCGTTCCTATTAAAGATAACGTTCTGCTGACTATGAGATTTGCCGAAGGTTGGTATTAATTTATAACGGCCTAAATTTTTGCTTCGAAACACGGTTGATTATGCCTAATAAGGGATAAACAGAAAGCGAAATAAGATATTCCAATATCGTAAAAGATTTATATTTAATTTTTAATAACGGCGCAATCGGGACAAGAAGTGGACTTCGATGTTGACAATTTTAAGTGTGCGTTCTTAGAACCGCGAAAAGCTGAACGTAGATAAATGATGGATTCTAAAATATACCGGTATGATGTGCAAGCGAAAAGGGAAGGGTGACTATTAGAGAATTTTAGGAACTAAAAATAGATTCAATAGATACTTTGTATTCGCATATTTATAATTTCTTTATGATTAGTATTGATATAGCTATTCTCAATGGTTTAAACTCCTTAGAAATCAATTAAAAATCATTTATACAATTATTATAATTAACGATTAACTGAGTTCCTCTGCTATCTGCACGTTACGATGCCGATGCAGATGACGGTGAACCGCCAACCGGCAAACCGGCAGACTTAATAGAAACGAATCGAGAGCCAAAATTGATTCCAATGATTATTCAAATAATCAATCGGTTATTAATATGATTCGAATGCAAATAATTCGGTTATGAAAATTGTCCGGTTATGCCCATCACTAACTAAAATAGACTGCCAAAATAATAACGTTAAAGTACGTCGAAACCCGCTGTTGAATTTCGTGCTTCAAAATGCGTATTCTCAATACGCCTACGACCGATTACACACTGAAGAAACAAATTTCGTGAAACTTGTAGCTGAAACGAATCGCATGAAACTTTGTTTCTTATACAATTGACACCAGTGAAACTTGTTACATTGAATTGTTTCGCCGATTCGGCATTGTAGTATACAAATATGTGTTCCGATGAGGATGTGGTTTTGTTATGTTGGGTAAACCGTCGGAATAATGGATTAAGAAAAAAAAGACGATTTTGGATGCATTCTGTCAATCTAATCAATTTTCAACATAGTGCTTCTATTTGCAACATTCTGAGAAGTTCAAAGAATTGTTAAGGACAAGCCAGCCAAACTTTTGCCTGTTCATACTACTAGCCACTATTAATAAGCATTAAAACTCAAATAATTTCCGAAACAAATATCATGAAATAGGGCATGTCCTGTTACATGAAACTTGTATACGCAACAATTTTTGCTCTCCTGTTTCAGAAACACCTGTCTGCATCATCTCATTTGGTTAGACGTGATATGGGATAATGAAACAAGTTTCCTATTTCATGCAACGAATTTCACGAAAATTGTTTCCCCAGTGTGTAATCGGTCTAAGTATTATTTGTTTATGAAGCACATTTCGTTGCGCATAGCTGAACGCGAATACTTATCGCGTAACTGCAAACATTTTCGGTGTTAATTTACCTGGAAGTTGGCCCTGAGAGCTGCTGTGCTACGTATTCGGCTTGCCCTGGATTACGTCATTACTGAGATGACTCGTATGTGAATTTCTGAGCATTTTTTAGTTTTCAGAACAATATTTGTGGCGATGATAGGTTTCAAACAAGACGTTTGTTTCGTCCCTCTGTTAGGACGTTAAACTTAACTGAGATATCTCGTACGCCTCAGTATTTGTATAAATTATTTGCCCTGGTCAATTACCTAACTAGTTCAGTATACATGAAACTCTTACCTTAACTCAGTTCGTAGTTACCAACGATCACTATTTGCAAAAAAAGAAAGCTAGTCTGCATATGTAGTGTTCTCGGGCTGAAACTTACTTCAAACAACCTGCACAAGAAAAGTAAATTTTTGTACATAAATATATTGAGTTTAAAACACATATAGAACCCATAAAGAAAATAGGAATAAAACCTCAAATGAGTGGCTATTCTTAAACAACCTACATAAGAAAAGTTAATTGAGTAAATACACAACTATACTCGTATTGACTTCAAAACACATATAGATCCAATAAAAAACATATAAATAAAACCTCAAATGATTGGCCATTCCTAAACACAAATATAAAATAAAAATTAACTGTTATGGTACCTGCCATACAAATACATTTAAACGTACATAAATCAATATTAAAATAGATTGCCAAAATAGTAACATTAAAGTACATTGAAACCCGCTGTTAGATTTCGTGCTTCAAAATCCGTATTTTCAATTCAGATATGTATTATTTGTTTATGAAGTACATTTCGTTGCGCTCGTGAAAGTTTCCCGCAGATGAACGCGAACACTTATCGCGTAACTGCAAACATTTTCGGTATTAATGTACCTGGAAGTTGGACCCTGAGAGCTGCTATGTTGCGCATTAGGATCGCCCTGGATTATGTCATCGCTGAGATGACTCGTATGTGAATTTCAAGCGAAGACAAACTGGGAAGTTCCTCGCTTCTTGCTTTGGGGACGCTCGGTCACCTCACGTCGCGAAATTCTCGGAAAGCCTTAAAAAACAGTTTTGGTGGTGTTGTAATTCGCGTACCTGCTCTGTACGCGATTAATGGAACGCTTACTTGACGTGTAATCACTGACTTGTAACTCAAAATCACTTTCAGGCAGTAAACTGTTTACTTCGGGTCGTGTACAAACGTGCGCCCTTGGGCAAAATCTGCAAACGAACGAACTGTCCTCCGCGAAAATTCCCGTGAATGCAGCTGAAGGATTCCGATAGGTCGATGCACACACACACACACACACACACACACACACACACACACACACACACACACACACACACACACACACACACACACACACACACACACATTTAAGCGATATATGCACAGGACTGGAACCACGCACATTTGCTTATACTACATTACAACATTAAAACCAAACTAATAACAAAAAAGCATGCAACTATTAACTGGCTATATACGTTAACATGAAAATATACAATTCAGTCAAAGCATCCCAGATGGGGGTTACTACCAACAAACTGCTTAGTTATGGCGCTTTCTTTCTGTAAAAGGTTTTATAAAAGTTAATTAATAGTTAACATGAACAATATAAAAGAAATGATAACAACTCTACTTAATATTTGATATTGTCATATTTAAGTAATTTTTAAGTAGATCCTAAATACATTTCGAATTTCTACGTGAAATAGTTAAATCCGATATGTTATCTACATAGGAAAGTAAATTTGATGTTAATTCGAAAGACCGTGTGATTATAGTTAGTGATGGGCTTATTCGAATGAAAAATAACCGGTTATCCGGTTATTGAAATAACATATGTAACTCGGTTTTCGTTCCAAGTATTCGAATGAAAAATAACCTCATTCTGATACGTACTACGTGCCATATCTCAGCGACCTGCGAGTGATCGAAATTCTGTAAATAATACGTCATTCATTACTCATAGTCATAAGTAAGCATAAGCAAGGCTGATTGTATTGAAAACACCATTTGGGCGTCTCGCTCTACAGTTTTCTCCCTTGCTTCCTTGCCAGCTGAGGCTCGCGGTCGATCCGTCGTCATATGATATGAACATAAATCAATTTTTTGACGCCTTTAACCCGGCCGATCGATAAACATAAACGTTTTACCACTGTTTTTTATTGCGCTTAGCAAGCAGTCCCGCATATTTCTTTCTTTCTACACTTAATAAATACCTCTTAATTTCCAATACATTACACATAATGTACATATTATGTTTTGGTGGGAAGAATGTAGGAGTGCTAATGCAGAATTGCGAGTCGATAAACTCATACAAATACAACAATATATTATTAATTATTATTATATTATTATAAATCGCCAGCAATCGAAAACTATAAAGGTGTATCCAGATATATTTCATTCATATCCACAATTACTTATTGCACAAACTCCTTAGAAATCAAATAAAAATCATTTATACAATTATTATAATTAACGATTACCTGAGTTCTCCTGCTATCTGCAAGTTACGATGCCGATGCAGATGACGCTGAACCGCGTAACCGGCGAAATCGAAACGAATCGAGAACTAAAATGTATTCGAATGATTATTCAAATAATCATTCGGTTATTAATATCATTCGAATGCAAATAATTCGGTTATGAAAATTGTCCGGTTATGCCCATCACTAATTATAGTTCATAAAACCTGTCAAATTGTTATAAAAAAGCAGTAGTGGCGTGTGAAATGCTGGTATTGCGATTCTACAAGGGCCAGTAACGGCACAAATGTGAGAAGTATTTCAGATATGACGTATTTTACATAATTACCTTGAGCTTGAGAATTTAATAGGAAACATGATGAGACGGTGCAAGCGTCTTATCGATACTTCGGCACACTGTTGGCATCGAACGGTTTTTTCCATGCGCTCTTTGCGACGCCCGCTACTTAAGTACTTTCAATGTGGTATGGACGTTATTCTATTATGTTATACGCATAATCGCGCCATATGTGCGACGATGGGCTAAAGAGAATTTGTAAAGGGGACGGAAATTAATAATTGCGAAGCCTAGCCGGAGAAAATGGGTTTAAATTGGAGCATGCGGCTTATCAATACCTTTATCGGAGAGTACGAATGGCACAAACAGCGCAGATAATGTGGCATTTTAGATTTAAAGATGAGAAGAGATAGAAATGAGCATCTGCATCTTTCGATAATTTAAAAAGTCTTGCCCGGACTGCGATGCGAACTCGGGGCCTCAGGTTCGACAGTCTACGACTGTTATTTTATGTTAAATACAGACAGACCTCGCCGTTCGCGGAGTTACGTTCCAGAAGAATGCCGCGAAGCGCAAAACCGCGATGCGCAAGTAAACACATAAATGATAAAAACGAGGTTAGGTTCCATTAACTAGATTTATTTATACTATGCAACCTCAAGAAACCAAAATTTTTCTGCGTTTTTTGTCTGGTAAATCTGAAGCAGAAACTTGACGCTTTGATGACATGGTTTTCCGTGTTTTAAAAATTAAACTCAATTGAATTTTCGCTCGAGAAGACAGTAAAGCTTGATCTAAAATTCAATACGTAACGTAAGTCTGCCACTTGAATCTAAAGCTCGATTGTCCATTTGTTTATTCAGGTTATAATTTTACAATTTATTTCATGTCCAATTTGGTAATAAGAGATTCAAAGGAATAGGCTCGATAAGTGTGTTTACATGTTCGTGATAAATAATGTTATTTAGGTGTTAATGACGTAAACCACAAACGTCCGCTTTATTTACTTTTAGTGTGTGGAAGTTGAAACAGTTGGCAATTCCATCCGCGAACGGCTAAGCAATTCGCAAACGGCAAAGAAAAGGGACCACAAAAGTACCCCGCGTAAAATCAAATCAGCGAACCGCTAACGGCGAGGTCTACCTGTATATACAAAAAAGCGACCAAGCTTTTCAGTTCTTTGCATAGATTATGCCGTTCTCGACATATTTCGCTATTACTAATTTTCCGAATTTGAAACGCCATAGCGGTTGCTATCTTCACAAAAGTTATGCAGTTTCATGAGACGTTTCCTATAATTTTGCGTCGGTTGCGGTTGATTTGATTGTGCCGAAGTAAAATATTAAAAATAGTGATAAAATCAATCTTTTCCACACGCGCAACCCGAAATTCAGCATTTAAATATTCAGCTGATATTGCTAACTGTAAATATTGCAGCTCAATATAAGTAAAATGATATGATTGAACAAAATGGAACTTAGAACCTAGCTAAGTGTAAACAATTCTGATTACTAAGAGAACATGGGCCTAAATTGGGTTGCACGTTGTTTAGGCTGTGAATGGAAAGTGACATTCAACTAAAATTTAATTTTGATTTGTAGCTGAATAAAAAATTTTGCATACACGACCCAAAATATAAATACAACCTCCTTTTCGGAGGACCATTTGCTTGGGTACCTCGGGGTTGCAAAGCCCATACTGACATCTAAGATGTTAGCCCCTGAGGGAGTTATCTCTTTCAGTGTTACTTCATATACTACAATATGTGCACACTGTTTGACAGCGGAGGCCATGACTGGCCTCATTCAGCTGACGTCAAGGGCTCGTGGTGTCACCGACCCTCGGTCTTGTATGTAAAGACGGATTTAGTTGTACACATTATTTTTTTGCATAGTGATTAATTGTAACTCGAAATTTGGTCGAAAAGAACTTTAGAATTTACAACTGCCAATAAAATACGTAGTTAAAATATTATTACTTTCTTTACGACTTTTCGTTAAAAAATGGTGACTTTCATGATCACTGTGCAAAAAACCATATTTTAAAAACGAAATACATACTTACGCATGGCACAAAGGGTACTTTATTATATGTACTATTATAACAACAACAAAAATTACACGTATCTATGGCTATATTTTTTACTGCGCCATTCTCTATAGCCGGAAAGGATATGTCATCTTTCTTGAGAGGTGCGGTTCTGAGAAAATGTTTTATTACTTTCAGTTCTGTAACTATGGGCCTCATTTATTTACATATTTATTTCTTTGTTAGCTCTTTCCATCCATCCATGCATGGCGCTACAGCCCGATTCGAGCCTTGGCCTCCTTTATGCATCTTCCCCATCTCTCTCTATCTAATGCTGCTGTTCTCTAATTGTGTATTTTCAGGATGTTCTTTGCGTCTCCGGCAACTTCTTCATGCCACCTTTTCCGGGGTCTTCCCGCTGGTCTGCGGCCTTCCATCCTTGATTGAAGTACTCTTTTCGGTGTTCTTTGTGCGTCCATCCTGACGGTGTGTCCCGCCCATCTCAATCTCTGTATCTTAACAAATTATGATATGGGTGTTTCTCTGTATTCTCGGTATATTTCATGATTGTACCTGCATCTCCAGTTTCCGTTCTCTTCTTTTGGTCCGAATATCCTCCTGAGTATCTTCCTTTCAAATGCATCGATGTAGTTTGTCATTTTTTGTGTCATTACCCATACTTCGCAGCCGTAGGTAATTACAGGTCTTATTATGCTTTTATATATACTGATTTTATTTCTTTTGTGGACATCGTGGGACTTAAATATATTTAGAAGGGCAAAGTAGGCTTTATTGGCTTGGTTAATCCTTCTTCTGATTTCTGCTTCTTCGTTGCCGTCTTTAGTTATGTTTACTCCCAGGTATATGAAGTTGCTTACCCTTTCTATGTTGTCATCTCCTATGGTTACGTTTTGAAGTGTTCTGACTGTACGTGTTTGTGTCAGGACTTTGGTTTTGTCTACATTTATAATTAAACCCACTTCTTTTGTATGTTTTTCCAGGTCAATGTAGATCTCCTTTGCGTCCATCATTGATCTCCCCATTATATTAATGTCGTCGGCATATGCCGCCATTTGTGATGATTTATTGCTCAGTATGTTGAGGGGGTTAGACATTTTTCGTTCAGTCAATTGGTTTTGTATTTTCACATATGCCGTTGTCTCTGTCATTGTTGCTTTTTTTAAACTTATAAGCTTTCCTGGGATTCCAAATTCATTCATAATATTGTAAAGTTTGCCTCTTTTGACTGAGTCATAAGCTTGGCGGAAATCTACAAATATTTGATGTAGGCTACATCAACGTGAAATTCCCAAGCCCTTCTTAAGATTTCTTTGACATTAAATAGTTGGTGTATGGTGGATCTGCCTAGTATAAAATCTTCTTGGTATTCGCCAACAATATTATCTGTATAGCTAAGTAGTCTCTTGTTTAGTATGTGAGTGAATACTTTGTATGCTGTGCACAACAGAGATATACCCCTATAGTTCTTGCACATCAGTTTGTCCCCTTTTTTGTATATTGGTGTAATTATACTATTTTTCCAATCTTGCGGTATTTTTCTTCATTCCAGATTTTGGTTATCAATCTATGGAGCTGTTCGGTTAGTTTGTTGCCGGCTACATTGTATAATTCAACGGGGATTTAATCAAATCCGGGGGCTTTGTTGTTCTTTTGGGATTCAATAGCTTGCCTGACTTCGTCGTATGTGGGTGGATCCAGGGTTGTGTCCTCTGGTTGTAACGGTTGGATTATCGATTCCTCATTCTCTTGTTCTTGTTCTTCGAGGAGCTCTTGGAAATATTCTTGCCATGTTTGTTTGATGTTTATAATATCTGCGACAATATCTCCATTTTTGTCTTTCATTAACGTAGTTTGTGGTTTGAATCCCCTCTCAGCTTCTTTATGTACGCATATACGTTTCTGGAGTTGTTATCTTTGAAGTCATTTTCCATCTCTATGACTTGGTGGTTCGTGAATTATCGTTTTTTCTTTCTGCATGTCTTGTCTGCTTTTCTCCTTGTTTCAGCAAATTCCTCTTTCCTTTCACGCGTTCTTTGCTGTACATATTTCTTGTGTGATTCGTTTCTTTTGTTTATTGCTTCCTCACATTCTTTGTCGAACCATACTTCTTTACATTGTGGTTTACGTTGGCCTAATATTTTATCTGCCGCATTCTTGGTTATGGTTTTAATTTTGTTCCAATGGCTTTCAATTTCTTCTTCATCCTCTTGCTCATTTGTCACTTCTATGCGTTGGTTTACTTCTTCCTCATACCTTTCCCTTATTTCACGGTCTTTTAACTTTCCTATGTCTAGTTTCCTTGCACGTTCAAATTTTTCTGCGCGTTGTCTGTTAATTTTGCACCTGTATTTAGCTTGCACGAGGAAGTGGTCCGATCCGCATGATGCTCCCCTTCTTGATCGGACGTCGAATATACTTGTTGCTCCTCGCTTATCTATAAGTAGATGGTCTATTTGGTTAGTTGTTTTGCCATCCGGTCAGGTCCATGTACCTTTCTTGTATGTTTTTGTGCGGGAAGCATGTGGAGCTAATAACCATGTTTCTACTACTCGCAAAGTCTATCAGCATTTCACCATTTTCGTTTGATATTTCATGTAGACTGTGTCTCCTTATTGTACCCAGATGTTCATTTTCTTTACCTATTTGAGCGTTCATGTCGCCTACTATTAATTTGATGTCGTTTTTTTGGAGCTCCGTCATATACTTGTTCTAAGTGGTGGTAAAAGGCTTCTTTGATCTCCCTGTCCTTTTCCTCTGTGGGACAGTGTACATTTATTAGGGATATATTAAAGAATTTTGTTTTTATTCGTAGTCTACAGATTCTTTCGTTATTTGGCGTGAAATCTAGTATATTGTGTTTGATGTCCTTGTCTACAATAAAGGCTACTCCAAATTCTTTGCTCCCTCTTGGTTTGCCGCTGTACAGTATCGTGTGTGTTTTGCAGTCTCTAACGCCTTGATCCATCCATCTAGTTTCTTGTACTGCTGCGATTTTGATTTTGTGTCTTTTTAATTCATTGAGTAGGTTTATTTGGGCGCCCGGTTTGAGGAGTGTTCTGACATTCCTTGTACCTAATTCGAATTCCATATTCCGTTGCCTGAGTCGTTTCCATTTTGTCCGTCCGTACATCCGAGGTTTCTGCATAGGTTTCGTGACTGGTTGTTTTTTTACGAGATAAGGGTTATTAGCCCCAGGGGTAGTCGGCCCCTTGCCCAACCCCCTTTTCGGAGGACCATCTGCTTGGGTACCTCGGGGTTTCAAAGCTCGTACTGACATCTAAGATGTTAGCCCCTGAGGGAGTTATCTCTTTCAGTGTTACTTCATGTACAATATGTGCACACTGTTTGACAGCGGAGGCCATGGCTGGCCTCATTCAGCTGACGTCAAGGGCTCGTGGTGTCACCGACCCTCGATCTTGTATGTAAAGACGGATTTAGTTGTACACATTATTTTTTTTGCATAGTGATTAATTGTAACTCGAAATTTGGTTGAAAAAGACTTTAGAATTTACAACTGCCAATAAAATAGTTAAAATATTATTACTTTCTTTACGACTTTTCGTTAAAAATTGTGACTTTCATGATCACTATGCAAAAACCCATATTTTAATAACGAAATACATACTTATGCATGGCACAAAGGCTACTTTATTATATGTACTATTATAACAACAACAAAAATTACACGTAAGTGTATCAATATACCAGGAATATTCAAATACATACCTACAAACTGTGATACGAGGGTTTTTCAATTTTATTTCAATAATTTGAGGGCCCCCGCATTTTCAATACTAAAATATTTTTTCTGCAAATGCATTTATTGCTTTATCTATGGCTATATATTTTACTGCGTCATTCTCTATAGCCGGAAAGGATATGTCATCTTTCTTGAGAGGTGCGGTTCTGAGAAAATGTTTTATTACTTTCAGTTATGTAACTATGAGCCTCATTTATTTATATGTTCATTTCTTTGTTATCTCTTTCAGTGTTACTTTAATCTCTTCGCGTTTGTAATTTGGTGGGTTGTCAGTGATTTTTTAAATTGCCAATTAATGAGCCAGGAGGCCTTGAATGACAGCTGACACCCCATTCCCCATAATGCATCGCGTGCCGGCATGCGATTCCGTTTTATAAAACCTTTTTAATTTTAAAATCTTTAAATTATGGAAGATCAAACTACAATTTCCATGTCTGGATATGAAACTTCTTAAATATTTCTATAACTTTATGGGGCGGCGGCAAAGTTGATGTTGATATTCTATACCTATGTATATGCCGATAAGGGCTACTTTTAAAGCAGTAATCTTCAGAAATACCACTTCAAAATTCGCGCGAAGGTGACGTCATGACTGTTCAACCCCATTCACAATCACATTATGTTCATAAATGTTATTGATAATATCGTAGATGGCCCAAGCAAACCTTTTCATGTGCACGTCTGCTGTTTCATTTGTTGTTGCTATAAACAAGAACGAACAGTTTATAGTTTATAGTTTTCAATTATTAACTATTACATGTTTACGCAATTTTTGCTCTAGTAGAGATTTTCTCATCGTTTACATTTTAATTTTTGAAAGAACTGTCATCATTTGATTTCTTTCTGTTTGCTAGTAGCTATACGCCATTTACGTTTATCAGAATAGCGGTCGGTCATGGTTTATTTTTTGAAGGTTGATGTTTGTGTTTTCTTATACAGTGTGTCCAAGATAAGGAGGGCCAGTATGGGGATCTCGGTAATGGTAAGAGATACAAATTTGGTTAAATGGGAAGAAAGTTGCGCAATTAAAAGACTAAAAAAATGACGTCTAGAAATCCTTGATGTGATTTTTCGTTTTTGAATTATCTCAAAAAAACCGAATTTTTGGATTTTATTTTTTATTTTTTTCTGGCGTTAATATTAAAGTTAGAGCGAAACTGATTGAACTTCTTTATAGCAACTTTTAGTGGACTTAATGATTACGTTATCAATTTTTTTATCCGACGTTTCGTCTTCGAGAAACCATCATCAACTTAATTTTTTTAAATACGGTCCTGGTTTTTTGATGCCAAATTTGCAAAGCCCTTGTTACTCTGAATTCAACAATGTGCCACATATTATGGTTTAATTACGTTTCGAGCTTTTTTCTGATCATCATCAGAAAATTTTTTAGATACGGACCTGCATTTCTCATAATTTTGTAAAAATAAGTTCATACAGTCAGTTAGGCCTTTTTACATGCCGTTAAAATATTAAAATGCACATCATAATGTCATAATTCTGATACATTAATTTAATAACCAACCAATAACTATTAGCAATAAACAACAAATAAACGAACAAAAGATAGACAAAAAGAATAACAAAACGAACATCGAAACCATTTAATAGGTGTTAAATTTACAGAAGATATTCAAAAAGGTTGCCATCATTCTCTATGCATAAATAACATCTAACTGTAGAATCTAAAACATTATTCAGCAATACTGGCGCTATACTTTGAAAGGCTTCAAGAACCAATCTTCTAAGTTCTTCTTCTATTTCAAAACGTTAAATACCTATTACATTGTTTCAAGGCTCGTTTTCTCATTCTTTCTGCCTATCTTTTGTTCATTTATTTGTTGTTTATTGTTAATAATTATTGGTTGCTTATTAAATTAATGTATCAGAATTATGACATTATGATGTGCATTTTAATATTTTAACGGCATGTAAAAAGGCCTAACTTACTGTATGAACTAATTTTTACAAAATTATGAGAAATGCAGGTCCGTATCTAAAAAATTTTCTGATGATGATCAGAAAAAAGCTCGAAACGTAATTAAACCATAATATGTGGCACATTGTTGAATTCAGAGTAACAAGGGCTTTGCAAATTTGGCATCAAAAAACCAGGACCGTATTTAAAAAAATTAAGTTGATGATGGTTTCTCGAAGACGAAACGTCGGATAAAAAAATTGATAACGTAATCATTAAGTCCACTAAAAGTTGCTATAAAGAAGTTCAATCAGTTTCGCTCTAACTTTAATATTAACGCCAGAAAAAAATAAAAAATAAAATCCAAAAATTCGGTTTTTTTGAGATAATTCAAAAACGAAAAATCATATCAAGGATTTCTAGACGTCATTTTTTTAGTCTTTTAATTGCGCAACTTTCTTCCCATTTAACCAAATTTGTATCTCTTACCATTACCGAGATCCCCATACTGGCCCTCCTTATCTTGGACACACTGTATATTGATTGTTTGTCGGACTGTTTAGTTTGGTCATATTGCAGTGGCGGCTCATGTTAATTGTATTTGGGGGTTGATCATTTTTACCAATTTCTAAGCAAAAAATTATAGTTAATGACTCAGCTACATTAATGATCCAAAAGGAAACGTCATATGCACAGAACAAAAGGTATTTAAACACAAAAAAGCTACATAAAACTCAAAAACTAAACACAATAATAATTGAAAATAAAACAGAGCATTTAATGCATCACTTCCACAAATCCATTTGTTTTTCTTGTACAGAAAAATGTTTTGTAAATGTATGAGTTACACCGTTATCTTGCCGGTTTAAATTTAATGTGGGTGTTTATTTTTTTTCAGCTAACGGTAGGCTTTGAAAATTAATGTTGAGGATATTAGCCATGTTATTCTCCGTCATTTTTTTAATAAAACTGCACAAAACAACCGAAATCACCCAAATAAATAAACGCTCCAACTGCAACCAATTTATGTAAGATCATCCAAACATGACTCACAGGGATACATGACTATCCTTGATATTTGCTACATTTGCATTCATTTTCAATGCCTCAGCTTGCACGATATTTGTAAGAAGTTACGCAATCGCCCGGCGGCTCCTGGACTGACGTATCACATTACATTTTCGGGAGCGCAATATTTATAATATTACGATAAGACTGCGAGTCTGCGGGGGTGGCGGCTTAAAATTTGTGATGCCTCGCATTGCGTTAGAACTGCTATATTGCCGATTCAGCAGCGATCGCGTTTCACCTGTAATTCCTATAACAAGTTTGGAGCTTGGTTTCGGAGAGTCAATAGCAGCTGCCAGCTGCTTAATGCATATGGTAGAAGAGAGTGTGTTGACACATAACTTATGCTATGCTGACATATTTCTTGTATATTGTTGTTTTAAGCGGGACCGAATAGCGCTCTTCGGATCCCATTACTTAAACGAGAGAGAGTCAAGGTCATCTTGTAGTGCAGCTTGTTGCTTTATTTAGAAGTACAGCTTGGTGTCATAAGCATAATAAGAACTACTATGCAAAATATGTGGAACGTCTGCAATGCACACTGCAAATAGGACGGGACTGATCATTAACCCTTGCGGAATACCACTTAACACTAGTTCTATGTCAAAACACAGAAAAATCGATCCCGGAAGAAAGTCTGTATCCATAACAATAGATTTCCTTGTATACCTACTAATATGTTTATTTTTTTTATCTTAGTATAATGGCGTATAGCGTAATTGCGGGTTAGGGTTGATTAAAAAATGATGGAGCACAGCAGCTCAACTTTTTCATGCTGTTGCAACGAATTAGATTAGACTTAATTACAAGCATGAAAATAATGCAGTACATTACATTTTTATTACAAAAGCGTTGCTGATGTACCTAGTTACAGTTTGGCATCATTTTGAGTATATTTTGTAGGTAATTATAATAAACTAGACTTTGTGGGCACCATCTGCCCATATGAAATGAAAATGAGTTACAATTACCTATTAATATTTGAACTATAGCTGTTTGTAAATTATCAATTTAGTCAAGATTCGATTCACGAATTCCTTGTATATAGTTAGAAGCGAGAGCTTTGTTGTGTTCGGGTGGCTATGACCCATTGCTTTTAAGTTTCTTATTTACACGTCAGTTCTAATACAACAGTATCTGTTATTAAATTATACATTCTACATTAATTTATAATTCTATAGTTGAAAATTTATTTATATAAACTCGTCATTAGTTACAGAAAACTGTAATTAGTTTGCTACTCTCACGTTAGACGGCGTAGGTGATTGCAACTAACTTCAGAATGTTCCGGATACACAGCTATTTAGCTTTTCATGTTTATATTATTAATTACGCGTCGTGTATAGTAATAATTTTAATCAGTAAATAGAAGTTTAACAATTTAACATTGTAGATTGTAGGTAGCGCAAATTATATGAACCGTTTACATAATTATACACGATACACATAAAAAATGTGCGCGGTGTACCAAAATTGATCATAGATACACACAAAATCTTGACTCGACCATTTTTGAAACTTTCCAGCCACATAAAAGGCTTACACAGTTCGTATAGTTTATACCATGTTAGGAGCACTATTTCAAACAAATTTATTCGGTTTTACTTTTATCTTCTAACTAAAAGTAAGTGATAGCGGTACAGTTTTGCAAAGAAATGTCCAGCATACAAATAAACTACTAGGTATACTCTCAACTCATATAAACTGAATTACACAGCATTTTATAGTCGACGGGCGGTATTTATCAAAGCGCAGCTGTTTCGCTTCCACCCCCGTTTGTGTTTAATTTATTAAACCATTGTTTTAGTTATTATCTGTTATGCTATCTTTTTATATCATTATTTAACTATTTAATTTCTAATAATATTGTTCGATGCGTAATCCATATGTTGAACAATGATTTGAAGAGCTAACCACTAACCAGACGTTACCGACACTTTAGCAGCGATCTGAAATACATCTCAAATATCTAATTGCATGTTGCAAATTGCATTTATGTGCCTGAATGCGTACATATTTAAAGCATGTTTAAGAGAGAAGCAGTACAGCTGTGTGTAAACGTGATTTCTCTTCCAAATGTCTTAACTTTGACTTTGCCTCATCCTGTTTATATTGCTATATTTTTAAGACATATTTTGAAATTGTTAATCCTGAAGGCTGAAGCACTCACTAATGATTGCATAATTAGAAATTAAAATTAAAAAGATCATTAAAAATACATGGGCTGTGAAAGTGCAAAATACTCGACTTTAATTAGCCTTATTTTGATAGAAAGAGAACCTTATGGAGCGCTAAATCAGTTTTACATAGTCCAAAGTTTACTTATATACTGAAATATAACATGCGAAAGTGGGGGGGGGGGGGAATTTGACTAATAAAATATTTACATAAGCTGCAAATTGACGCCAATAACGTTTTTCGCGCTATAATTGCCTAGCTTAAAAGTCTCCAACCTATTAAATTAGAAATAAATCGATGCGTTAATTTAAAAGTCACTTCACCGTAGTATTCGATTTAAAAACAATTCCTCAAGGGTCGGTACATAATTCTCTATTGTAAGCAAATCGCTACTAATTTCATCTAAAATAGTAATTTCTTCCAAATAACTTGCTTGGAAGCTAGTGGTATTGCAGTCGGAACAAGTTTCTTCATCTTATTAACCTTTATATTGGGTTTTTAAAGTGCTTTTCACAAACAACACTAATCTTTCCAATTCGCCAGTCCTCTCACTTCAAAACTTGTTACCATTTTTGTGCCACTGTTTCATTCGATGGAAGTTTGAACATGCTAATATATGAAGCAACTGATGAAGCGAAGTTAATTTGACTTGCAGCTTGGTACACGACACTTCAAAGGCAATTTGCAACTGATGTGAACTGTTTTGTCAAAATAGTTTTTAACGTTAAAAATATTTGAAAATTTGTAAAGTTTGTAAAGCGTGTCCTGGAAATTGATGTTCGCACGAACAATGAACGCATGCGTCAAAAATCGAGCAACCTAACCTAAAAAGTGGCTTTTTTATTGATTTTTCTGCGATAATCCCCATTTTGCTTTACTGAAAATGCCCTAAATATATCCAAATTATGTATTTCAGTCAATATTTCGTCTGTAACTGGGTGGAAATAAAACAACTATAAACTATTATATATGACCGGGTAGAATTGGTCAATTTAAACCTTATTTTTGAGAGAGTAATTTTTTTTTTATTTTTTTTTTACATCGTTTATTACTATTTACAATCAGTATAATTATATTTAATACTATAAGTAAATATTTTCAGTTGTAGATACAGGTATTGAACATAAAGAGAGCGGCCATCCAGTGATAACAAACTCGGTATTTTCTACATTTTTTTTTTTTTTTGGTGTCTGCAGACTACGTTAGTTTGTGAAACACTTTGTGAACTGTTTACGTAAACCTCATTGGCAAGTCTAAAGTTTTATGTCTTTTAAGCCTATGTATAGCTTCACTATTGTCTAGAAGATTTACAGCGAGAACATTTGGGTGCACTTCTAGTTTATTTAAGTACTTTTCACTACACTTGCTCACTTCCTCTTTAACTGTTGGCACTTTTAGATCGGTACGAATTTCGCTATTTGGTATAAACCAGGGTGCGTTGGTTATATTCCGCAAAACTTTTGCTTGAAATCTTTCTAAAATTTCAATGTTGGAATTTGCTGCTGTCCCCCACAATTCTATCCCGTAAGTCCATATCGGTTTAAAAGCAACTTTGTAAATTAGTAATTTGTTTTTCAGTGATAGGTTTGATTTACGTCCCATCAACCAATGGTGTTTTGTAAGTTTTATACCTAGTTGTTTTCTTTTATTAAAGATATGCGTTTTCCATGTGAGACCTTTATCTAGGTGCATCCCTAGGTATTTGACATTATCCGATTGTGGCAAGTTATGACCATTAAACATGACTTGCGGGGTTTCTCTTTTACATTTAGTGAATGTGATATATGTTGACTTGCTCTCATTTATTTTAATGCGCCATTGCTTCGTCCATTTTGCTATTTCGTTTAGATGTTGTTGTAGTAGTCGTGCTGCAATATTTGGATCTGAATGCTTCGCTAGGATAGCTTTATCATCAGCAAAGGTTGCTGTACATACATTTGGGTTGGTAGGTAAGTCATGCGTGAAAAGCAAGTATAATGTTGGTCCCAGGACACTCCCTTGTGGTACACCTGCTTTTATGGGGTATAGATCTGTTACCTCTTGTCCGTATTTTACTCTGAAATATCTTTCAGTCAGGTACGATTCTATGATAATATATAGTGTATGTGGAAGGGCTTTCTTGAGTTTATATAGGAGTCCTTGGTGCCATACTCGATCGAACGCCTGACTAACATCGAGAAAGGCTGCCACACAATAACTTTTTTCCTCAAATGCTTGATTTGCAATTTCCGTGACTCTATGGACTTGCTCGATTGTACCGTGTTTTTCCCGAAAGCCAAACTGGTGTTCTGGGATGAGATGATTTTCGATTACTACAGACATTAGTTTCTTGAGTAATAATTTTTCCAAGAGTTTGCTTAGACCGGGTAACAGACTGATCGGCCTGTAAGACGTTACTTCACTGGGAGATTTTCCAGGTTTATGAATGAGAATGATCTCTGCAACTTTCCATTGCGCTGGAAAATAACCAATACGTAGCACTGCATTATATATTATGGTTAATAGCACTATTCCTTTACGTGGTAGTTCCTTAATGAGTCGCCCAGTAACCAGATCGAATCCTGGCGCCTTGTTTGGATTTAATTTTTCTTTTATCATACGTTGTACTTCTTTCACAGTAAATAGTTTTGGGAGTGGTGACAGTTGGTATGGTACTTCAAGAAAGCTAATAATTTCTTCCTCTTCAATTGGTGTGGCTTGGGACGGTAATGGTTGGAATACTTTCTCCAGATGTTGAGCAAAAATGGTGGCCTTTTCTAAATCTGTACGGGCCCATGATCTATCTTCTTTACGTATTGGAGGTATAGGGTTTTTTACTTGCGCTATATTACTGGCAGCTTTCCATAGGGAATAATCAGTGTCAGGCGTGTTGGTGAGATTTTCTAGGTATTCGTTGAAGTATCTGTTTTTGAGGGATTTGATTGTCTTTTTTAGTTCTCGTGAGGCTTCATCATAGCGTCTTTTGTCCGATGGGTACCTAGTGTTTTGCCATACTCTTCTTAGGCGTCTTTTAATAGCAATTTTTTCTTTAATTTTTATGGGGCAGTTTTGATTTAATCTCTTTACCGGAATTTCCGGAGTGGCTTCCCATGCTGCTTCCTGAATTAGACTGGTGAGGTGGTTTACGGCTAGCTCTATATCCTCTTTAGTTTTAAGGGGAATGGCAAGGTTTACTTTTTCTTCAATGTGGTTTTTATAAAGTTCCCAGTCAGTCCTCTTGTTGAAAAGTGTTACTTTTTTTTCTGTGGTTATAAATATAGAGCTAATGGTTGCTACCACTGGTGTATGATCAGAGCACAAGTCTAGGCTCGATTCTATGGCAAGGTACCCTGGAGCTATATTTTTCGTGACAAAGAAGTCTAGTAGATCAGGTACTTTGTCTGGATCACTAGGCCAGTACGTTGGTCTGTATGTTGATAGGTGGTTAAGCTGCAGTTCATGCATTATTTGATAAAGTAGCCTTCCTCTACCAGGTGCTGTTAGGCGAGAACCCCATGCTATGTTCTTGGCATTGTAATCTCCCCCTGCCATGAATTTGTCACCAAGGGAATTAAGGTACTCCACCATGCCTTCCTTGTTTGGGCAATAATTTGGTGGACAGTACACCGAGGAGATGGTAAGTGTACCTTGCCAATCCTCAATGCTTATACTTGTAGCCTGCAGGTAATTTTTTTCAAACTTTGGTAACTCGTAGTGTTTGATGTGTTGCTTAATTAGTATTGCTGTACCTCCTCTTGCCCGTCTGTCAGCATCTGGATGTGAAGTGAGATATGATGTATAATTTCGAATTTTGAAGTATGTATTTTGAGTGAAGTGAGTTTCTGTTACAAGGAGTATATCAATTTTATTGTATATCAGGAACGTTTCTACTTCTTGTTTGCGTGTGGCCAAGCCGTTTGCGTTCCACAGTGCTATTTTATAGAGTTGAGCCATTGGTTTTATTAGTTTGTAGCAGGAGTTCGGTAAGTTTGTCAATCTTATCATTAAGTCGTTTTATTTCTGCAGATAACTGGTTTATTGTTTGTTGTTGTCCTGTAACTGTATTTTGGAGAAATGTAATTATGTTATCGTTTGGATCTGTCGTATGCTCCGGTTTAGGGATGTATTTGGGCACTAGATTTTGTACTTCATTGCATTGTTGAGTGGCTAAGGAGTAGGAGTACTTTGGTTTGTGTTGTATTGTTGTAGTGTTTTGGTTTAAAGGTGGTTGCATGTTTGACGGTCTAACTGTGTGTTCGTTGTTCTGGTTTTGCTTTTGTTGTGGTCTTGCTTGTTGCCTTTGAGTTTGGATAACCGTTCCATTTGCCGATGGGAATCTTCTATTAATTATTTCGAGGTACACTCTGCATATTTTTGCATTTGCAGGGTGAGCTCCTTCGCATAAAACGCATTTGGGATTTTCTCCATCTCCTTTCTTTTTTGTGCAGGTTTTATAATCATGACTTCCTGCGCACTTATAACAACGAAGTGGTCTCGTGCAGTTTTTTCTGGTATGCCCATAGCACCAGCACCCAGTGCATTGCATTAATTTTTTCTTTTTGTGGGGTTCTTCAAATTGAACAACTGCATTTAGTAGACGTGTGATTTTGAATACTTCAATGTTATTTGGTTTTGGTAAGAGATCAATAAAGAACAGATTTTTTGGCATTGCTTTGTTGTTATTCCATGTTTGTATATTTGTTACAGCAACAACTGGGTGACCCAGTTCCTTTAAGGAATCTTTAATGTCGTTTTGATCTGTAGTATAGTGAAGATTACGTAATACTACTCGGTATTTTTTGTCTTCTTCAAGGGTGTAGGTGTGTCTTATGACTTTATTTTCATCAAGTAACTTTTTAACTACCTTATAGTTCTCTACTGTATTTATTTGTAACTTTATTTTATTTCCCTTCAATACTTGATAATAGTAATCTTTTTTGGTTATTACCGAGTTTAATTTTTCAAGTAAGGGGGGGATTTTGTCTACAAAATGCAGAATAAATGGCGGTACATTTTCTTTATTTTTTGTACTGTTTATGTTTTTGTTGTCGCCAGTTTCAACTACATTTGTGAGAGGTTGGTATTTGTTTTGTGTGTTTATACTTGGCTGTTGTGATTTGTTATCGTCTTTCGGACTACTGTTTTGTCTTCTTCTTTTGTTCCGAGGTTTAACTGTTTGAAAATCATTTGGTTGAAAAATATCATCACTAGTTATTGATTGGTGATCACTTGCTGCGTTTCTGTTTTGTGACTGTGGTATATGTTGTGTTTGGTAGGAATTATTATATTCTGGTGCTTGGAATTGTGACGCATACATGGGAATTGTAGGATGTATTTGTTGAGCCTGTGTCGAGTTCCAATATTGTGGTTGTGGTAATGGTTGCATCATTTGCGAACTAATTTGTTGGTAGTTAGGTACATTCATTTGCGTAGCTTGCATTTGTTGCAATACAGGTGTTTGTAAATACGAGTAAGGTTGTGAATTTGTTAGCATGCCTGGGCTTGATGTTACGTTTACTGGCTGTTGTTGGAATTCATTATTGAACATACCTGTGTGCTATAGTAAGCGACCGCATCCGTGCGGGTCGCGATTTATTTCAAGTAGGTTATCACTATCTGAATAGTTCAAGACTTGTTATAAAGAAACACTCCAACTATCACGCCGCACACGGCCACGACGTTTACGTCCTTGCTTTGTGATTCACGTAAATTGTTTTTAATATGCCTTAAATAGGTTTTAATTATTTTCAACTAGTTTGTTAAGATTTTCCCGTAAGTTTTGCCTTTGATTAAGCTATTTTTACTAATTAGATTGTTTTTTTAGCATGTAATTTGCGCCTTCACGACCGACTAGGTCCTTAATTTTCCATGTGACTCGACACATATGGTTTAACACATGCACCTCTTCAAGGTTCATCTTTGATTTGCTTAATTATGGTTTTATCTTTTAAACTACTGTTTTAACATGTAAGTTCTCGCCTCTTAACGGTTCTATTTTACTAATCTGTAATATTAATTGTAGTTAGCCTGATGATGACTTTTTAGTCGAAACATGTCGCTACTGTATTAACCTAGCATTTATTAAATGTGATACATGGGGAAGGTTTGGTGTTTTTAATATCTCTCCTGTGATATACAACCCCATTTCGAGTTACCAATGGATCCTTTTGTTGAAGTTCTAAAGTAAGCACAATCATAAGCACCAAGTTTGCATATTTGAGTAAAGCCCTTTCAGCTTAAACCTTTTCAAAAATAAAGGCAGAAAAAATATTAAACTAATTTGATCTTATAGCCCTTAAAAAACCCTACAAAATGGTTTTTTAAAAAGATCGATAGCATAAAAACTAAGCGAGTTATGGATAAAAAACCAATTACTTTTTTAAACTCGTACATGACATTTCAATTAATAAAAAGATGTTTGGGTAAAAAAAAATAATTATAACCAGTATCCTATAAAGGGTTAATGTTGATAGTATAAAGTAGGGAACACTTACCATTTTATAAAAAATCAAACCCTTGAAATTGCAGTCAGCAGGTATTCAGCACTTAATTTTTAAGAAAAAAAAGTAGTAAACAAAATATTATACAACACAACACTTGACAAAATAAAAATAACTTTAAATGTAAAAATTAATAGGATTACTTGTTTTTATGCACTTGTTGCACGGTCCAGTGAACTAACCGGTTTAAAAACGCCTATGGCGATGCATCGCTTTTATAGCGCTCCAGGCATTATTCATGTCTGAACAGGAAAAATCAAGAAACTACCGCCTGACATGTTCTCGCAACATAGGAATCGGCAGTAACTGGATGATATACTAATAAAATTTCGTGTGTATTTATACCTAATCCTATTTAATTTCTCAACTTTTATTTTAAAATTAATTTTTTTTTTGCAAACTTTTTTGCAATTTTTTTTGGACCCTGGGTTTTTGGCGCCCCTAAAGGATGGCGCCCGTGTGCATTGCACACTTTGCACATACGGTAGCGGGGGCCCTGGTAGTAAACATAGTATACAAAAATAGCATATAAAATGACACAGTATTTCAGCTGTTCAGCATTTCAAAAATAATCTAACTTTTAAACATTCTCTTTTATCGGTATATTCGAGCGTAAAAAGTATACTATCTGAATATTTATGTTTTCGATAAGTCAGTATCACAGTTAAAACTAGTTTCTGCTGCCTAAATTCTTCATCAGTCGGGGAATACCGATATTATATTTGGAGGTTTTGCATTTATTTCGTACCATAACTGCATTCCTTATTTATTTGCAATTTCTAACTTTTTTAAATATTTGTTTGTGTAAAATTACAGCCTTCATAGTATTTCCGCAATATGACAACAGTGTTACGAATATAGATAGTGATTCGGCTTTTGTCGTACATTGGGTTTGGTCGTATATTTTCACTCTGTGTTAAAGTATTTCCTAATTTTCATGCCGCGCTGAGTTGTCTCATTTAAATTGATTTCAACCCAGAAAGTTCCCCTTTAAGCACTCACAGAACCAAGGAACTGCGTGTTATTTTAGATTACATTTTATTAGTACTGAGACTCCAGCGCTCCGTCTCGCGTGTCGACGTGCTGCGACTTGATGGTTGAAACGTCGCGTTGTGCTTCGAAACACTGAGGCAAGGAGTCAATATAAAATTTGCATGCAATAAGAGCGACGAAGTGTCGTAGGAATGAATAGATATGGCAATAAACGAAGCCACTGGCAAATGTAGGGAAGGGATGGACGAACGCCTAATTTGAAGAGTGGGAACTATACCTTTTTATTTTTTTAAATGTTATTTTATACTCAGCCAACAGCCGTTAGGCCAATTATAGGCGTCGCTGTACATTTTATGAGGACTTCCAACCCCAGTAACGACTGTTATGATGTTATTATGACATCCGGGGCCAACTACTTCCGTGGCAGTCGTACCACGAGGCGCCGAGAGAAGCAGCCGTAAACCTCCCATCCAAGTTCTGACCAGAAAGAGCGTTGCTTAACTCTACTGATCGTACGTGGACGCTTGTTCAAGCTACACCACCGGGACTCTACTACTTGGAGAAAACGTAGTTTCGGTGACACGAATCGAGAGCCCCGAGGGCTGTCGCGGCTTTTAGAATCGCCGCAGGAAACTAAGATGCGAGAAAATGTTTAAAGTGGTCAATGTCGTACAGGCGGTTAGCCGATATTCGTATTTATTACTCCTAGCTTTAACTTATTTTAATTATGATAATACCTGTGAGTTTTTCACTTAGGAGGATTTAACGGCGACTTTCTTATGTTTGTTCAACACCAGAGCCCAAGTTCGACGTATGTTGTTAGAGTTATTTTGAAAATCGCCCGCGAGAGGGAAGCTTCACTGCTCTTTTTCGCATTTTTTGGTTTCTAAGCCGCCCTGAGCTGCTATAGGAATCTGCTGCTCCAATCAAGTCTGGTTTGGGAGATATTACTTCCTATTGAAACCCTCTTGTGCACAGCTCTCTCGGTCTAAGGTACCTGTACTAGATTTTAAAGGGATTCACTGAGATGTAAATGAGTTTTCTTCCTCTTAATGTAGGCTGTTGATAACTACACAAAGTGTGGTTTTCATAAACCATATTCGGCCGTGGCCGGTACATGTGGCTAGTCTAACCCCATGGATTAGAGAATAATGCCCTTCTACAGGGGTGACGACAAGGTGTTGGTATGGTGATCTCCGGTGATATGCATGAATTAAGGGTGCGCTCGCTCAAGTAGTTATCTTTTTTTGTCGTTTTTGAATATTGTGGCTCTTCTTGCCGTGTCATGTGACTCAGTTTGAATTTGCTTGTATAAGCGATGTATTATATTGTTGGTATACCTATAGTAAGATTTATTATGTGTTCGAAGCTAGCTCGAAGTTTGCATGTCGAGCTTCTTCTTTGTATTTACAGCTGTGGCTCTATCAATTTTTTTGTGCTGTTTACCTATTCTACTAAAGTTATTGGACTTCGTGAAGTTATAAATTGGTTCATGTATCGCATGCTGCGACCATTTGTGCTGGCATTTTACGTTTCCTGTTATGCAACCCCGGCCATTTAAAACTGTAATAAACCTAATTTATTAAGCTACATTTTTGTTTATTTGAGTGAAAGTAAGATTCATTTGAGCAATAAGGAAGAACGCTCTTCAAACGCGCTATATTCAAAAGTTATTTTTAGCTATTGTCTGGACAAGTGTAAGAGAAATTTTAACTCAAACAGCTAAAGCAATTATGTATTTAGCAGAAAAGAAATTAAGCAAGCAGATGTATGAATCTTCGAGTTGACTTCCACGGTGGCACCTTGGCATTCATCGTAATTTTTATTGGAGTTCATGAGTAACTTGAGCCCTACTCTCCCGGCGAGGTAGCTGACGACGATTGGGAGCTTGATACGGTTGCCTTTCAACGCAAAGCAACCTGTAGTAAGTGCGGTGCGGTGTCAAAAAATCCTGATTGTTCCATAACATGTTTTCAGTACTTGGCGCTTGCAATGTTGCCAGTTTTAAAACTCTTAAGTTGCTTCTAACTTTAAAAGTAAAGCACAAAGCTAACAATTGAAGGACCGAGTGAATAAAGGTGGCATGTTACTTGTTTTTTAATTTTAGATTTTTGTATGGATAAAGATTGTAATTAGCCTTTTTTCAAGGAAAACTACGTACAAACTAAAGTTTGTAGTTTCAAGAATTGGTGATTAGTGGAAAAATTAGTTATGTACACATAAATTTGGTGCACCTTTAATGAATAAAGGTGTTATGTAGCAGTTCTGTAACACGGCCCTTTAGTTCTTGAGTGTTCTCAGTGGGTAAAAGTGTTATGCGGTGGTTTTGTATACTTGACCCCTTTATTCACTGAAACTTCTTAACAGTAAAGCTGTAATGTTGAAGTTTTCGTTACGTGACACTTTTGTCCATTAAAAAGCCTTTTGTTTGAGGCAGACATAGTTTTATAATCTCATTGTCGTTATAGATACAGTTACACCTGCGGAGATAACCATTTTTTACGTGCGCCGAGGATGTATCAAATAGGGGTAGTTGAGAAATTGCAAGTTGCTTTCACACATTTTTACAGATGAACGAAGATTTTCGCAAAAATAACTACTTTTATAACAGGTATGACAACCAGGTGTTGGTATAGTGTTCCCCAGTGATATGCATGAATTAAGGGGGCGCTCGCTCAAGTAGTTATCTATTTTATTAAACGTCTTTTTTTGTCGACTTTGAATTTTGTTACCCTTCTTGCCCTGTCATATGACTCAGTTATTGGACTGCGTGGAGTTATAAATTGGCTATAAATTTTCACGAAAATAGCAACTTTTATAACAGGTGTTGGAAAACTCGTCTTAGCAGAGTCACCTGTGCTTATTAAAACGTATGCCCTGTATTAGTATCTAAGTTAACTTTCAAGTAGAACCAAAGTCGTATGAGTAGTTCACAGTTACTGTTTATCCGTTCTTTTATATCAGTATTTGACAGGTTATAGGTGTTTTGTTAGCAATACTTCATTTGTGCAAAGGTTAATTAAAATTTAGAAAAATATTCTAAACAACTTTAATACACAGCAAGTTCAATGCTACACAAATTAATAAATCAACAAGATATTATAAAGGCACGAGTGGACCCGTTGCAAAATATTTTGCAAGTTACAAAACTTCTTTGTAACGATTGGATAACTGTTGACATTTTCTTTAGTTTTTTCAGAAAATTGTTTTGGAAAATCTTTCTTACAATATTGATTATCCATGCAAATGTAAGACGGATTTAAGCTTCCGCAAACGTCTGCGAAGCCGGAACGTGAGATTTTATTTTGTGCCACAGACAGACAAACACACGTTAAGGAAAATTATATTATAGAAGATAGCATCATTGTTAGGATCAGGGATTTGAGCTGATACAACTTTATTAATATCTTCAACTTCACGAAATTTACAATTATCCTCAAGACCCAAGAGAGACTAATGTGGACATGGGGCAATGCTCGTTTTTGAAATTCAGTATAAATGAACGCTTTAACATTACCGAATACTGTATTCTTATTAATCAGCGTCAACAATAGCTTCACTTTTGCATTAAAAACACGGGCTATAATGTCAGGTCTATTATTTGGTGTTACATATGAGTGAATATTACTTGTAATTTCAAGCCATGACGCATTTCACGCCGTATTTTACACAAATAAATTCGAGCCGGTACAGTGGTCCATTGCAAAAATCAACAGAACAATGCGGCCGACTTCGAGCGTTTACTTGTTCCACTGCTTCGGGGCTAGAAGCTAAAGCTACGTCACTTGCGGGCCACAATATTTTACGTTTTCTTTAAAAGTTATGCAGTTATTTGCAATTTATTACTTTTGTGCACATCTACACGATGACGGCTTTCATTTAAAAAAATAATTATCGAAATCGGCCCGGTGGAAGTTTCAAAATAGATGTCGAAAGAAAACGCTTCACGTTTTAAATATATAAATTGTTATAAAGGGTAACTAAAATGTTCATCCTCCATTTGTAAGCATACGCGAACTCTTTTTTTAGGTTATTAATCACATTTCTCAAATTTGAGTGTTATTGTTTAATTCTTCACATTTTGTCGAAATACGTTGTCGAAGCTCAGCAGTATTTGGAACGGATGTTTTTAAAACTAAGTTATTCAGATACAGCCACACAAAGTAGTCGAGCGGAGTCAAAACGCGCGACCTGGCTGGATAATTAATAGCAGAATTTCTACTGACTAATCTATCGTCAAAAAATTGACGAAGAAAAGCTAATGTTTTAGGCGTAACGTGAGCAGTTGCCCCATCTTATTGGTAGAAGCCAGTTTGCAGTTGATCATCATGGAGCTGGTCGATGAACGGAGTGAGAATTTTTTCTCGATACCGCTGAGCTGTAAGTGTGCCATTGAAGAAGATTGGCCCTACTATAACCTCCGCTGACTGAAAGCAGTTCAAACTTCAATTTTTTCAGGGTATAATAGAGTTTCCTGATAAAAATTGCCATTTTCTCCTGGAGACAAGATCTCGTGGACGCAGTTCTTGGACGGCAGTTAATTTATATGGATGGAGTTCCAAGTCCTTTCTTCGTCCAGCATGTGGGTACCGATAGCTCTATGTGCCGTGAAAGCTCACGAACTGACGTTTCTGGTGCATTTGGAATAATTTCCCTACATTGTTCAATAACTTCTTGCGATCGTTTTATACGGCCACCACCTCCTTTCCGATGAATACTTTCACGTGCTCTAAAAACCGGTACTAAATGTGTCGCCACAGAATGAAAATTGTTGTAATTCATAAGCACATCTGGAAATTCAGGTGGGAAATCTAGATTGATGAACAGTTACTCAGTTACCATAAATTTTTTGTCCAGTTCGAAAATATGCTTCTAAAATAAATTATTTCTGTTCAGTAGTCAACATGTTTTTATTTCAAACTCATCTGACTTAATCACCATTAGATAAATAACAGCACCTGCCAGTAGTTCTAATGAATAGTGGATATTTAAGAATTAATCCAAGACACTTAATTATTTGTCATAGGTGACTCTGATAAGACGAGTTTCTAGCACCCGTTATAATTGTGTGGTCTCATTCTTGTTCGGGACAAAATTAAAACTTTAATATAACAATATACCAGTATTTTATTTTAAAGGAATTTTGTAAAATTGTGGACCATAAATATTCCGAAGTAGAACATATTTATCTAGATTCGGACAGAGATTTTGGACATAGAGAAAACCTTCAGAAAAACAGAAAGTTTGTATATCCCAGACCAATATCGAAATTTTATTTAAAATAATTGTATTTAAAATCCCATTAATCTTGTAAGGGCATTCTGTAAAAAACTATATAATTAGTTAATAATGTCCCAAATACAAAGGTAAAAATCAGAAAAGTTTGGAAGAAATTCTTGAGTCAAATGCGACGCAGATAAGTGGAGAAACTGCATTTGCACCGTGAATCTCTTATCAGGAGTGATTAGGTGAAACATATGAAAGAACATTGTGTGGTTGACGTGCCTCCTGTGGTAATTTCGTTAGCAGAGTCGTTCGATTCTGATAAAGATCCAACAGCAGAAGTACAACACAATGTTGAGAAACGTGCACATTTTCAGTTTGTCGATGGTTTTGCATTAATTCATTAAGTTCGTCATGGCATAATATTGATTTTTTGTAAAAATTTTCCACAAAGGCCTTTTTACTATTCTGAAATATAAATCTATTAACACTAGGTACGATTCAGTTTGACATAAGATATGTAACTGGCACTTCCGAAGTCCTAATTACAATAATATCAAAATAATATCTCACAAATTTCAACAAAATATTGTTAATATACTTTCACACATCTGTGACAGAATCTACAGTGATTTAATGCTTTGATTATTGTACGGCATTTCAAAGTGGAACTAAATGTATAACTAGATTCCATTAATGGCAACCCAAGAACAATAAATTATCCTATATTCTAAAATCCAATGTCTCGTCTAGTTCCAAAACGACTATAATAATTAGTTGATCAACGATTAAATCCAAAGAAGGTTCTCATTGAATGAAATCGTTTTCACTTATTTACGTGTTCACAACCCGATTTCTATTCGTCAGTTGAAAACATATTAAGTCTTTGCAGTATTTATCAACCTCCTTGAAACTGAACTGAACTTCCCTGTATGTTACATATTGTTTCGATGATGCCCAAACTAACTCTCTTTGATTCAAATCCGGGTGGTATGGAAGTAATCGTAACCCAGTGTGACCTTTCTGTTGTAATAAATTATTAGCTTCATAAGTCTCGAATCGGGGTTTGTGTAACTTAATTAGATAAGAAAAGTCGGATTTTAACATGTCTCCTGTAAGAAGTATATTCTTTAGACAAAACCAATCCTTCTTATAATGCTTTCTACAAGGCGATGTAGAGATTTTTTTTGTCTGAACATTATGGTATGGCGCATTATCAACTACGGATACGCTCTGAGAAGGTAAATTAGGAATTGGTTTTTCAACATGCTTTTGTTTGTAATTAGTTCATTTCACTGTGGTAATCTCCAGCGACAGAACTTGATTTAAAAATTAAATCTGCTGCAGGTAGAAAACCATTTTCTGCATGTACACGGGTTTTCTTAAATTTAAACTATAAACCCTCATTAGAATCATCGGACTAACTGTTTTCATGTGAATGGGAGGTGTGCATATAGGTATCATCCATATGCATTAAGGGGCGTTATTCGCGGTACGATTTTATGTTGCTTAGAAAATTTAAACGAAGTTGGCGAATATCACGGAGTCCCATTTTTATTATCCTGTTGGATTTGATTTTGATATGGCGCGGCGTGCCAAGATGCTAGCTGGTGTAGTTCTGTGTTTAAGTTGATCTGATAATTTCATTATAAATAATAACTTTTTGCAATAATTGTCATAATCGTGCGCATCCCCATTGTGTTGGAATAAAAGACTAATATGTAAAGCCATAAACGAAATCAATGGTATTTCTTGGCTTTGTGAACAGTGCAACCTAACCGTGAATGTGGAAGCTGGTCATGCGGCCGTGGAAACCAAAAGTCAAAATATCACCCCTACAGTGCTGAAAAAAGAAATCGAGTGCTTAAAACGAGAAAAGTTCCTTTTGGAAAAACTTGTAAGTGAGCTTGCTGAAATCAAAAACCATTGCCACTGAAAACAGTCGGGCGAAAAAAAACAGCTAAATTTATCTATCAGCAGGTACAAAACTCTGGCCAATAGTTTATGTCCTATAGCAACGTCCTGAAACAACCACCAACTGATAATACAAGTGTGCTTCTAATCAAATCAAGAGATGACAAAGAATCTAGCACAAACGTAGAATATTCTATAATGAAAACAATTAATCCATAATTAAAAATATCTGTAAATAATACAAAGTAAATTAAGAATGATGTTGCGGTATTCTATGATAATCAAAACGATTTAATCAAACTTTAAGAGTAAATAAAAAAAATATAATCCTAGGTTGTTATTGAAAAATTTAAAGTTTGGAGATGATCTCGACAGTGATGCAGAAATGTGATGTATTTGCCTTAGCCATTCGGGCTTCGCCAACTAAATCCACATTCGTCATAAAAAGCTAAACTTCAGTGCCTTGGTGTACAAACTACTATTGTTTCCTTCAATTCTTCTGAAATAAGGTTTGTTACTAAACTGACTATTGCAAATTGTCAACATTTGATAATAGAGGTGTCTCCAGAGCTCAGTCTCCATGCATATGTATAAAAAATGGTTTTCTTTGACTCGGCTGGAAAAATGTGTTATGGAAGATTATGTGCAAGTTATTCAGTGTCATAAGTGCCTGGCTTTTAGTCACATTGCAAATGAATGTAAATCCAAACATGTATGCTTAAATTGTTCTCGGGGATCATCTTTCCAAAAACTGTAATGCAAATGCAAATGAAAAATATGTATAAATTGTGTCAGACATAATAATAAGAATGACTCTACCATATGTACAAGTCATTCTGCCAATGATAAAACATTTCCTATTAGAATAAATTTCACTTTAAATTTGCGCAGAAGAATTAACTATAATTAGTAACAATACTCAGAATTTTGTAAAAATTTGTAATCTTAATGCTCAATTAATACTTTCAAAATTTGACGCTTTAGTGGATGTTATAACTTTTGAAGAATTTGATATTATAGGGATATCTGAAATATGGTTGGGAGCTAACATTCCATCAGATGTAGTTGATATTGACAATTTTTATTTTTATCGTGGGGATCCTGATCATCGGGGTGGGGGGCGTGGCGTGTATGTTAAATCTGATTTATAATGTAAAAATTCTTGACATTGATTTAAACACTGGAGGTTCTATTGAATTTATGTGGATGAAAATCAGACATGTTATCGCTTTCTGCATATTTTATCGTCCACCCTCTCAGAGTACTGCAGAATGTGCAACGGCTTTTGATAACATGTTGCCTGAATTACTTAGTAAATATGTATAATAACATCATTGTTATAGTAGGGAGGCCAAGTGAATTAAAATTTATTTTCGTGGGACTGAGTAGGTTTATACAGACAAGTGATACCATCGTAATTAGCGGTGTTTTCTCAGTAGAAAAACTTCTGTTGTCGCTTTCTTAGCCTGTGGAGTGAGGAGCTATGACGTCACAAAGGTGGTAAAATGGTAGGTTTCAACAGTTTTTTGCAAATATCTCGTTACCTGTGAAGTTTACTGTGAACTTTACTTTAGACAAAATTAATCTACATTTAATTTACAATAAAAATGGTCTTATGCATTATTGCAGTCCAGTAAAGGATTACGGAGATATGGAAGGGGGAAAAATTTAACTTTTTCTATTTGGCAAAAATTCTAAAATTACGCCTATGAACTCGTAATATTCGCTAAATGGTTATGGTGAAGCACCCAGCACCAAAGACGACATACTCGTACATTTGCGCAGATCATCCACTACTACACATGTTGAAGTGAAAGTGGAAGATGGAATTAATCACACTCTTGAACAAGCAAAATTTCTAACTATTACTAAAAACAAGATGCAACTGATTGCTCTAATCACTGTACACAACAGCAAGCTGGCTGCAAAGCGATTCAGGCAGAAGGTGGTGCTGACATCAAGATCGGTTTTACAGCAATTGACGAATCAAAGAAGAAAACAGAGGCTATCGTAATTGGCAATGACACCGATTTATTGGTCTTGTTGGTTGTTCATGCTCCAGCCAACAAACAGTTGAAGATGATTGTACCGAAGAAAGGTAACCAAGAAGAAAACGTTTACTGCACTGGTGCATACAGCTTGGTATCGAGAAAATGAAAGATGTTCTCTTGACAGCTTACACTTTCGACGGATGTGATACCGTTTCTTCAATTTATAGAAAGGGAAAAATAACGCTTTCTGAAAAAGTGCAAAGTGGCAAGGAGCTTTACACAAAGCTGTGGACTTTTAACAACCCAAATGCAGACCCAGATGCGCTAGCTGATGCTGGAACCATTTTTTCCTTTCGATATTTGCATCAACAAATGCAGATAATTTGGATACTCTGCGCCTTCTATGTTACTTGCAGACCATCGCAAAGGAGCCTGTACACACAAATTTGAGGTTGGCTGTACTTTCTTCTACTTCAGCAGCTGGACAACAACACTCTTATAGAGTTTACCATCAAGTGCAGCAATGGCTCAATGTCAATAAAGATTCACTAAAATGGGGTTGGAAAAGGATTCGTGGTTATTTGCGTCCAGTTGCAACCACAAAGGCAGCTGATCCTGAAAAATTGCTCTCCCTCATTGTTTGCACTTGTAATACAGGGTATGTCAGAAACTGTGAGCGTCGTCACAGTGGGTAGAAATGCTCAAATATGTGCAAGAATTGCTTCGAACATAGGTTCACCAACAGAGATGCACTAATTATTGACGACGGCATCGATGAAGATAATCTTCAACATGAAAAAGAGCTTAACGATTTTTAGGTTACTGATTGCTGTAATTTATTATTATGTATGTAACTACCATGTACGTTGTACATACCACTTTCCAATGCTATCCACATGATTTTATATTTTTAGAAAAATATGACAAAAGATGAAGGTAATTTAAGTAGCTTTAATTATAAAAGCTCAAATGGGAAAGAGGAAAACGATATGATGAATAATTTAAAAGGAAAAATAAGCAAACTGAAGATAAAAACGACAAAGGAGGAGAGCAATGTAGATATATTGTCAGATTCATACACATAGGCTTACATATGTACATACATACATACAAATGTGCCTATGTTAATGATGCGTTACTAAGTACTTTTTATAACGAAACATACTCATTTTCAAGTGAGTTGGATGAATCTCAAGCTAACTAGAAAATAATGACATCATTGCCCCCTCAATATCTCCATAACACTTGTCTAGAAGTCAAAAATGCATGAGACCATTTTTATTGTAAATTAAATATGGATTAATTTTATATAAGATAAATTTTGCGCTAAACCTCACAGTTAACGAGATATTCGCGAAAAACTGTTGAAACCTACCATTTTACTACATTTCTAGCTTTCTCCCCCCCCCCCCCCCTCCCGCCTAAACCCGACGCGCAATGTTGTGCAACTTTTTACCACTTACTAAGAGGAGGGTACTAAACAGTTTGCTGCTGGGTAGAACTTTCTTTTTGGAGGTTTGGGTTAAACCCTGGAACCAAGAATGGCCATCTTTGTGACGTCATAGCTCCTCACTCCACAGGCTGAGAAACCGACAACATGATTATTCATACTCAGGAAACACCACCGAATAAGAAGATACCACTTGTCGGTATAAACCTACTCAGTCCCACGAAAATCGTTATTTGACGAGTTAATTTAGTTTGGCCTCTCTACTATTAGGTGATATCAATGTAGATGTGCTTGTACATCCAAATAACTCTGTGACGGTCTGCCTTGAGTCGCTGGGGTTTAGTCAAATTGTAACAGAGCCAACTAGAGTTACAGAGAATTAATCGACTTTGATAGATCCCATATTTAAGTACTTCAATATCTTAAAAGACTGTATGATTTAAAAGTGAGGAATGTATCAGATCATAGTCTTATTTCCTGGCTCTTTTAAGTGCGTTATGCGAAAATAGCCCAAAGGCGAAATAAATAGCAGAGGCGTGCAACCAGCAGTATTTGGATTTGCTGCCATTTACATAGTGGACTGGTGACGTTAGCCGTCGAAGACGCCCAACACAGCGACAAAAGATGCCAGGACTTCCCGTAATAGTCCAAGAGCCAGCAACGGATTTCTTACAGTATTTTTAACAAGTCTGTAACTGTTGTGGAAGGTCCCTTTGAATATACTGAGAAGGAAACCCGTAGTCTGGCAAGCCTGCGGTAGTGGGTTTAGCCCCCTTAAGGGGCGGAAAAAAATAATGTGTCAAAACTGACACAAAACCTAGCAATAATTGCTGGTAACACTGTAAGTCTATGTCAAATTCGAGGTTAGCAGGTTAGATTTTGCGTCAGTCTGTGTCAAAACTGACGGAACACCTAACCTAGTAACCTCGAATTTTACAGACTTACAGTGCCACCAACTTATTATTCACACGTTTGAATTTCCACAGCCCGCTGAGGATCCGTTGTTTTGGATCTCTCGATATTTTACAGTAAATGGTTAAGTTTATTATGCAACTTTATGTGAATCTGGGGAAAACTTACCATCGGCGAAAGCGTCTGTCAATTTGTTAATTTACATAAGATATGATTACCTTTAACATAGCAAAGAGCCAGACTTGTTATACATTTTTCTTATTTTTTTCCATCCTTCAAGGACGCAAGGGGGCCAAAACCACCACCACAGGCTTGCCAGACTTCGAGTTCCCTACTCAGTATATTCAAAGGGACCTTCCATAACAGTTAGAAACTTGTTAAAAATACTGTAAGCAAACCCGTTGCTGGCTCTTGGACTATGACGTCAGGTGTGAAGTTACCAACATCACACCATCTAAGATTTGGAAAACGCAATCTAATAGTGATGGGAAGTTTCGATACTTTTGCGGACTCGGTCATTCCAATCCCATTCCGCAAGTGGATCGAGTCCATCGGACTCGATCCTCGGATCGACATCGAAATTGAATGTGCTTTTGAGACTCCCGGGGTCCTCGGTCATTCCGGACCCGGAACGAACAACGCGAGTATCTTTGTTTTGGTGAGTGGTCACGCAGTCGGTAATTCAGTATGTTTATATGTCTCAGACATCAATTGGGCACATACAAAGCCGCCAAAAGCAATAAATCACTGATAATTGATAAAAAAGCATGGCAACTTCGGCCGTATCATGTTTCGCCTGTCGACGTCGAGCCTTTAAAACGAACACCATCGACACATTGTATTGTATTCTGTATTGAAATGGATTGAATAACGGAATGCCAAGGGAATGAATGAATTGACGCCTCGCGACCTTTTCGTTCCTCGGAACGAATCCGGACCGATACTTGGACTCGATCCAAATCGATCCTGCCCCGGATTCGATCCTTTGTATCGAATCCGACCGGATCGACACATCGCTACAATCTAAGGCGTGCTTGATTCAAGGGCAACTGTACTAAATTTCAAATAAGCATGCAGTAGTTGGAACTAAGTATATAATAATCATAACTATGACCGTGATTGGTCGGAACAAAGTCATCATTACAACCATCTGAAAATCAAATATATTTTTTTTAAATTTGACATTAGTTATGAATCCTAAAAGTATAAAAGGAAAACCTATAAATAGTGGACCAAAAAGGCTGGCCTACCTTTATCTGAATTATATAAGACAAAATTATTGTAAAACATGAGCAGTCAAATAAACTTACATTGCCTAGTGTAAAACTGAGTTTGAGTTTAGAGCGCCATCTGCTGCATTCTTATTTGAAATTTAGTATAGCACTTCCAGGTAAAAAAAAATTCATAACACCTACTTGTTATTTGTCAATAACAAAACTGTCAACCTGACTGAAAAGTATATTTAACAGCCTAGGTCGTTAAGAAATAACAGAACAGTAACATTTTAACATTGGCAATTGTTGGGGAGCCTCTCAGTTTTCCGTTATTTTGGAAAATTCCTGATTGCTAGCTCGCCTTGGACGTTAATGGACTGTATTGATTTTATTTCTTCACTGAATTATACACTCGTTGAAAGCAAAGTAGGTAATTTATTTGCTATAAATTTACACGAACAGTTTAACATTTAAACATGTGAACAATAATTACTTTCGCAGAGCGGACCTTTTCGCGTGCTGTCTCGCTGACAGACGGATTTGTAAGTGAGTTTTTAGAATCGGAAGCCCGTCCGGCAGTCTACTGCGCACAGTATGAATTCAGAATGCAAGAGAGGCGGCAAAAGTTTATAAAGTCCTTAACATACCGCCCGCCTTGGAAAGGGTAACCTTTCAAATAAAACAGTACAGAGTTGACATGTAACAGCTAGAGTAAAACATGCAACATGAACACACACATATACAAAGCATAATAGTACATGGATCTTAATCGAGTACAAGAAAACCCGAACAATGGGGAGCCAAAAGGCCTTACGAACACTGCGCTGAACGCTAACGCACTAGTTCACAACACTAGGTAGCGGGCACAATTTGGCGAAGGATCGTTTCACGATTCCTGACACAGTGTTCACTGATGCCACACGCGTAACGCCGTCAAGGCCAGGGTGCAGCTCGGTGACCCGGCCTAACCTCCACTTCAGAGGGGGTAGATTTTCATCCTTGATGAGGACCATGGAACCAGGCTGGAGGTCCGAAGTGTGTGTGCGCCATTTGGTGCGCTGCTGGAGTTCCGAGATGTACTCTTTACTCCATCTTTTCCATACATTCTGGTGAAGTTGTTGTATTCTCTGGTATTTAGACAGCCGAGACTCGGCTATCTCAGTAACGTTGGGATCAGGCAGTGACACCAACGGACGACCAATCAGGAAATGAGCAGGAGTCAAAGGCTGAAGGTCGTTTGGATCAGAGGACAAAGGGGACAGGGGTCGGGAGTTTAAGGTCGCTTCCACCTGTGCTAGCAAAGTGCAAAATTCATCGTAATTTAGACTAGCGTTACCTATAACGCGCCGTATGTGATGTTTGGAGGACTTAATTCCGGCCTCCCACAATCCGCCAAAGTGGGGACTGTGCGCGGGTATAAAATGCCAAGCTACTCCGTCGCTCGCGACTGATTCGGAAATAGAAAGGCCTTGTTCCGCAAGAAAATTGCCTAATTCGATTAATTCGGAATTAGCGCCGACAAAGTTAGTGCCATTGTCTGAATAGACATGGAGCGGTTTGCCTCGACGAGCTACAAACCGGCGAAAAGCCATTAAGAAGGCTTCAGTAGAAAGGTCAGCGACCAATTCAAGGTGCACTGCTTTTGTGACAAAACAATAAGCTGTAACTCGTAAGCGAGCGAAGCTTGAATACTGATTGAACGGAAATGGTTCAACAGAGGTTACAGGAAGACTCTGAACTTCTTTTTTGAATTCTGGAAGCTCAGCACGAACATGTTTGGAAGCAGGCCAAGATGCCTCATCTTCGCTTAGCCAGGCGGGACCATGCCACCAAAGGCTTAACAGACCCAGCGGGTCAAATATCTGCGATCTTTCAGACAAGATGCTACGCTTGGTAGCCTTACTACTTGTAGAATTTGAAATCTGGGATATTTCAGACAAGCTGCTACGATTGGTAGCCTTACCACTTGTAGAATTTGAAATATGGGATATTTCAGACAAGCTGCTACGATTGGTAGCCTTACCACTTGTAGAATCTGAAATATTGAACATGGAAGTAGGCCAAGATGCCTCACCTTCGCTTAGCCAGGTGGGACCGTGCCACCAAAGGCTTGACAGACCCAGCGGGTCAACTATCTGGAAAATTTCAGACAAGCTGCTACGATTGGTAGCCTTACTACTTGTAGAATTTGAAATATGAGATATTTCAGACAAGCTGCTACGATTGGTCGCCTTACCACTTGTAGAATCTGAAATATTGAACATGGAAGTAGGCCAAGATGCCTCACTTTCGCTTAGCCAGGTGGGACCGTGCCACCAAAGGCTTGACAGACCCAGAGGGTCAACTATCTGGGAAATTTCAGACAAGCTGCTACGATTGGTAGCCTTACTACTTGTAGAATCTGAAGTCTGGGATATTTCAGGCAAGATGCTACGCGTGGTAGCCTTACTACTTGCAGAATCTGAAATATTCTCTACTGATAAGAATCTTTTCTGAGCGATTTGCAATGAATCACCCAATACCTCTACAGGTTTCTTGAGAGGGATAGAGACAACGAATCGACCATTCGCTTCTCGTTGCGTATTTTGCACGAAATGTGCCTCACAGGCGGTCTCTTCATTTGTTCGGACCTTTTTCTCTGGGTAATGTTCGAGTTGCCAAAACCTAGCAATGGGGGTCAGAAGCATCCTCGATCGTGCTAAGATTGCACTGTACAGGGTACGCAGAAGGGGGGCCTGTAGGGCCAGAAACAATCCAACCAAACCGAGTCTTTTGGAGGATGGGAAGATTTGGGCCTAGACCAATTTGTCCAATACAAAGGAGCTGCCAGAAAATGGGCGAACCAATCAGAATGTCGATGGTGCCCGGTTGGTCGTAGGACAGATCTGATAACTTGATGTTATCAGGAACCTTGAAGCTGTTTCGCTGGACGCGAAAACTTGGGGTAACACCCGTAATCTCATCGAGAACAAGACAGGATAGGCCAATGCCGTATGAAGTGTGAGGGGCTTGCAGCTTGATATCACACCTAGCCTTGATTTGAGAAGTGGCTTTACTTAAGCCAGAAACAGTAACGTTGACTTCGCGAGTTGGAAGCTTCAACCTTTTACACAAATCTGAACGTATGAAGTTCGATTGGGAACCGGAATCCAGCAGGATTCGCACAACATGAGGCGTACCATCATCAGCGATGAGTTTAGCAGTAGCCGTAGGTAAGAGTACCTGCAAAGCATTCGAACAGAATGCCGAAATCGATTGGTTTAGTTCAACAGGGGTTTCTGCCGACATCGCAGATCCTGGTTCACTAGAAGAAGCATTTTGAGGTTTGTCCTCATGCAGAAGGGTGTTGTGCCTTGATTTGCACTTTCTACACGTATATTTGGAGCTACAGGGGCTCGCAAGGTGACCCTGAGTTAGGCAATTAAAGCATACACGGAGCTCTTTTGCCTTTGAACTTCTGTCAAGAGAAGACAGCTTGACAAACTTATCGCATTTGTACAAGGAATGAGATCCTTTACAAAGTGGACACGAAGGGGTACCTGACACAAATGATTTCGAATGTACCTTGGAAGACTTTTCGGGTACAAGCTTAATATTTTTTACTTCCAGAGTTTCTAGAAGATTTGCTGTGTTTTGCAGAAATTCCTTGAACTCATCAAGATTAGGCAGGTCAGAACTTGACCGGTTTCTAAGGACCACCCATTCACGGAATGTCGTGGGGTCCAGTTTTTTAGAAACGACATAAATGATAACAACATCAAGAAGCTCGCTTTCGGTAGCTAATGATTTGATTGCTGTATTTCAGATTCTGTATCCTTACTGTTTTCTGAAATTTGTTCATGAACCGCATAATATTCCGATAACAAGGTGGCTGTATCATTCAATCTTTCTTGCAATTGAATAATCTGAGCGCTAGATAAGAATTGATCTTCATCATGAATTTTTTGCAAAGATTGCACGTAATTTGCGAAACGCGTAAGCTTGCCTTTGATAGAGCCTCGTACTCTTACAAGCGAATCCATAATTGTTGAGATTAAAACAGTTTAACGGATAGAACTAACTTTTCGTACGCCCCTGGTACGGAATTTTGTTTACAACGCAGACAGCGCTGATAACTACACGAGATTAACTTGGCGCTAACGACGCAAAAAACGGCCCTGTTACAACTCGAGATTAACTTGTGAATGATTCGACTGCAATATGACACATGCAGGGGATATCGCGAACAAACGTAATCTCTTACAAGCGAATCCATAATTGTTGAAATTAAAAACAATTTAACGGATAGAACTAACTTTTCGTACGCCACTGGTACGGAATTTGTTTACAACGCAGACAGCGCTTGATAACGACGCGAAAATCTTGGCGCTAACGACGCAGAAAACGACCCTGGTACAACGCGAGATTATTAACTTGTGACTGCTTCGACTGCAGTATGAAACATGCAAGGGATACTCACGCACAAACGTAATAGCTTGGCATTTCACGCAATTAAATGTTTATATGACTCATAAACCATTTGTTTACGCAATAATACGCAGCTGAAATTATGCACATGCATAACACAGATGATAGAAAACCAAATTCATGCATAGGAATTGCAAAAATAGGAAATTAGGCTTACATTGATATTGGTGTGTTTGCCGCCTTTTCCTTGTTGTGGCTTGAACTGCCGTTTCGTCTGCAGCTGCAATGCACACGTGCACGAACTTGGCGCGAGACTTGGCGTTTGGCTATCTCGCTCTCACGTTGCTAGCACCGTATGCTGTCTTCCTTCCTCTCGTTATGGACGAAAACTGCTTGTTGTACTTACTTGCCTTGTACAACTGCGAATTTAGGCTGCTTTTCCGGGCCGATGGACCATGCGGCTCGAAGGAACAATGTTGGCTTTTCCGGGTTCTTACTAATCCGGATCGTAGGACCAATGTTGGGGAGCCTCTCAGTTTTCCGTTATTTTGGAAAATTCCTGATTGCCAGCTCGCCTTGGAATTTAATGGACTGTATGGATTTATTTTCTTCACTGAATTATACACTCGTTGAAAGTAAAAGTAGGTAATTTATTTGCTATAAATTTACACGAACAGTTTAACATTTAAACATGTGAACAATAATTACTTTCGCAGAGCGGACCGGTTCGCATGCTGCCACGTTGACAGAAGGAACGTAAGTGAACGGCGAGGCAAAGCCCGCTCGACAGTCTACTGCGCACAGTATGAATTCAGAATGCAAGAGAGGCGGCAAAAGTTTATAAAGTCCTTAACAGTTGGGTTTGGGGGGTAGCAAAATGGGGAAACGTTATAATTATCAGAAAAAATAAAAAAAAATATTTGTGTGAAATGCTCTGTTTAAAGACTTTCTACGAATAGATATTCGGGATGTGGGAAATTTGCGGGCCAGGTAATTTGGGGAGTGCAAAATGGGGAAGACGTTATAATTGTCAGAAAAGCCTTAAAATCAATATTTGTATGAAATTCGCTGTTTGGAGGCTTTATACGGATCGATATTCGAGATGTGGGAGTTTTGCGACCCAGTTGAATTTGGGGGGTGCAAAATGGGGAGAACGTTATAATTATCAGAAACATTTAAAAATCGATATTTGTGTGAAATACGCTGTTTGGAGACTTTCTACGGATCTATATTCGGAATGTGGAAGTTTTGAGGCCCAGTTTGATTTGGGGGATGCAAAATGGAGAAAACGTTATAATTACCAGAAAAACATTAAAATCAATATTTGTGTGAAATTCGCTGTTTGGAGGCTTTATACGGGTCGATTGTATTTTTTAGGAAAATTCGGCATGTGGGAATTTTGCGGCCCAGGTGGATTTGGAGGTTGCAAAATGGGAAAAACGTTATAATTATTATCAGAAAAAGTTCAAATTAATACTTGTGTGAAATGCGCTGTTTGGAGACTTTCTACGGATAGAAATTCGGGATGTGGGATTTTTGCTGCCCAATTATTATCAGAACAATTTAAAAATCAATATTTGTGTGTAATTCGCTGTTTGGAGACTTCCTACGGATCAATATTTGGGATGTGTGAGTTTTGCGGAACAGTTGGGTTTGGGGGGTAGCAAAATGGGGAAACGTTATAATTATCAGAAAATTTTAAAAAAAATATTTGTGTGAAATGCTCTGTTTAAAGACTTTCTACGAATAGATATTCGGGATGTAGGAATTTTGCGGGCCAGGTAATTTGGGGATTGCAAAATGGGGACGACGTTATAATTGTCAGAAAAGCCTTAAAATCAATATTTGTATGAAATTCGCTGTTTGGAGGCTTTATACGGATCGATATTCGAGATGTGGGAGTTTTGCGACCCAGTTGAATTTGGGGGGTGCAAAATGGGGAGAACGTTATAATTATCAAAAACATTTAAAAATCGATATTTGTGTGAAATACGCTGTTTGGAGACTTTCTACGGATCTATATTCGGAATGTAGGAGTTATGAGGCCCAGTTTGATTTGGGGGATGCAAGATGGAGAAAACGTTATAATTATCAGAAAAACATTAAAATCAATATTTGTGTGAAATTCGCTGTTTGGAGGCTTTATACGGGTCGATTGTATTTTTTAGGAAAATTGGACATGTGGGAATTTTGCGGCCCAGGTGGATTTGGGGGTTGCAAAATGGGAAAAACGTTATAATTATTATCAGAAAAAGTTCAAATTAATATTTGTGTGAAATGCGCTGTTTGGAGACTTTCTACGGATAGATTTTCGGGATGTGGGAGTTTTGCTGCCCAATTATTATCAGGACAATTTAAAAATCAATATTTGTGTGTAATTCGCTGTTTGGAGGCTTTATACGGGTCGATTGTATTTTTTAGGAAAATTCGGCATGTGGGAATTTTGCGGCCCAGGTGGATTTGGGGGTTGCAAAATGGGAAAAACGTTATAATTATTATCAGAAAAAGTTCAAATTAATACTTTTGTGAAATGCGCTGTTTGGAGACTTTCTACGGATCGATATTCGGGATGTGGGAGTTTTGCGGCTCAGTTTGATTTGGGGGATACAAAATGGGGAAAACGTTATAATTATGAGAAAAACCTTAAAATCACTATTTGTGTGAAATTCGCTGTTTGGAGGCTTTATACGGGTCGATTGTATTTTTTAGGAAAATTGGACATGTGGGAATTTGGCGGCCCAGGTGGATTTGGGGGTTGCAAAATGGGAAAAACGTTAGAATTATTATCAGAAAAAGTTCAAATTAATATTTGTGTGAAATGCGCTGTTTGGAGAATTTCTACGGATAGATTTTCGGGATGTGGGAGTTTTGCTGCCCAATTATTATCAGAACAATTAAAAAATCAATATTTGTGTGTAATTCGCTGTTTGGAGGCTTTATACGGGTCGATTGTATATTTTAGGAAAATTCGGCATGTGGGAATTTTGCGGCCCAGGTGAATTTGGGGGTTCCAAAATGGGAAAAACGTTATAATTATTATCAGAAAAAGTTCAAATTAATATTTGTGCGAAATGCGCTGTTTGGAGACTTTCTACGGATCGATATTCGAGATGTGGGAGTTTTGCGAACCAGTTCAATTTGGGGGGTGCAAAATGGGGAGAACGTTATAATTATCAGAAACATTTAAAAATCAATACTTGTGTGAAATACGCTGTTTGGAGGCTTTCTACGGATCTATATTCGGGATGTGGGAGTTTTGCGGCCCAGTTTGATTTGGGGGATACAAAATGGGGAAAACGTTATAATTATGAAAAAACCTTAAAATTAAAATGTGTTTGAAATTCGCTCTTTGGAGACCTTCTACCTGTCGATTAGATTTTTTAAGTGAATTTCGGATGTAGAAATTTTGCGGCCCAAGTGGATTTGGGGGTTGTAAAATGGGAAGAAAGTTATAATTATCAGAAAAACCTTAAAATTAATATTTGTGTGAAATTCGCTGTTTGGAGGCTTTAGACGGGTCGATTGTATTTTTTAGGAAAATTCGGTATGTGGGAATTTGGCGGCCCAGGTGGATTTGGGGGTTGCAAAATGGGAAAAACGTTATAATTATCAGAAAAACCTTAAAAGTAAAATGTGTTTGAAGTTCGCTCTTTGGAGACCTACCTGTCGATTAGATTTTTAAGTGAATTTCGGATGTGGAAATTTTGCGGCCCAAGTGGATTTGGGGGTTGCAAAATGGGAAGAAAGTTATAATTATCAGAAAAACCTTAAAATTAATATTTGTGTGAAATTTGCAGTTTGGAGAATTTATACGGGTCAATTGTATTTTTTAAGAGAATTCGGCATGGGGAACTATTGCGGCACAGGTGGATTTGGTGGTTGCAAAATGGGAAAAAAATCAGAAAAACCTTAAAATCAATATTTGTGTGAATTTCGCTATTTGGAGACTTTCCACGGATCGATATTCGGGATGTGAGTGTTTTGCCGCCCAGGCAGATTTGGGGGTTCCAAATTGGGGGAAAAGTTATAATTATCATGAGAACCTTAAAATCAATATTTGTGTGAAATTCGCTGTTTGGAGACTTTATACGAATCGATATTCGGGATGTGGGAATTTTGCGGGCCATGTAATTTGGGGGTTGCAAAATGGGGAAGACGTTATAATTGTCCGAAAAGCCTTAAAATCAATATTTGTTTGAAATTCGCTGTTTGGAGGCTTTATACGGATCGATATTCGAGATGTGGGAGTTTTGCGACCCAGTTGAATTTGGGGGGTGCAAAATGGGGAGAACGTTATAATTATCAGAAACATTTAAAAATCAATATTTGTGTGAAATATGCTGTTTGGAGACTTTCTTCGGATCTATATTCGGGATGTGATAGTTTTGCGGCCCAGTTTGATTTGGGAGATGCAAAATGGGGAAAACTTTATAATTATGAGAAAAACCTTAAAATCAATATTTGTGTGAAGTTCGCTGTTTGGAGACTTCCTACGGGTTGATATTCGGAATGTGGAAGTTTTGCGGCTCAGTTAGATTTGGGTGATGCAAAATGGGGAAAACGTTATAATTATACGAAGCGTTAATGTCGTTGCCGCGCTGCACTTGTTCGCAGAATGGTAGTGGCCACTGGCAGGGTTGGGATTTTAGTGTCAGCTGTTAGTACTAAAGCTGAATGCGGGATTGTATGTATTATCTGTAACTTCATTTAGTTTCCCGTGTAGGGGTTGGCGCTTTATGCGCTGCCATCTGGCGGTACCATGCTCAACTTGCCCCGTATTCGGGATACAGGGTTGAAGCGCGCTTTTGGTGCTTGCGCAGCAACCATTGTGTAAGATGTGTGTCTTGGTGATGTGTTGACCTTGTTATTCTAGCTCTTAGGTCTGTGGTTCTGAGTAGAGCACAGTTAATTTGGTGCCCAACTGTGACTGGTCTCACCGAGCCCGATTCCAATCGCCAAAGCTACGGAAAAATTCCTACCTCCGCGGGATTCGAACCGAAGACTTGCTTAATGCAAGCCTGGCGCTTAAAGAACTGCAGCACGCGGCAGTGTAATGCGGTATTGTAATAGAAAAAATTGATGGGGTCTTAAACATGTAAATACATATACTTATGTAAACATATGTACGGAAAATGAAAAGTTACTTAGTTTAGACAATGTAAAAGCTAGCCAAATAACGACAACACATCCTTTTAAAATATATTTATTGAACAATTAACACAAAACTAAGTATACATATCCACTAAACAACTCCAAGGGTATTCACATTTAATGCGTTTTTCACATTGCCCCGTTCCTCCTAATAAAATCTTCGCTCCAGTTCTTATATTTGCTATTAAAGCACGTTTCACGAGTAAACAAAATAAACTATGAACAATAATGTGGAGCCGCCGATCGGATAGCCTGCAATTCTCAGAACTCCTTTAAAACAACTAATAAATGTAATAATAAGAGTGACTCATATAAGCAATACATCTTCTGAAGTTATATAAAAAAATTGAATGTAATATCGAATTCAACACCTTTATCTAATTGCAAATTAACATTAAAGTGTACAAGATGCCGAAAAGGTTCAAGACTCTGCGTACTATTTATTAGTCATCTGCTATGTAGTAGAACTTCGCAGTAACATTGCGCGTGGCTATAATAAAGAATAATAATAATACAGATGTGAACAATTTTAAAACTTTTTTATAGTAGTCCAGTCAATCTAGACCAAAAATGGGCAATCAGAGGAACTAAAAATACTAGTTCCAATTTTTTCAGTAATGTGTAGAGGGAGGTCCCCTGAACAAGAAAAAATAAAGTCCCCCCAAATCCCGGTGCCGCTGGGGGGGGGGGGGCTTTAAATGTTCCATTTTTCAGTTTTTCGCTTATAACTCGAAAACGGTGCGTTGCAGTGGAAAAGTTCTTCAGTACAAAATGAAAGCTTATTAAATTTGCTATAAGTTTAGTTATATTCGTTTTTACGAAAAACTGGACCGTTTTCGTGCTACCGGCTCCGGAAAGGTAATAATTTTCAAAAAAATTGTTTTTCACTCATGTTTTTCGTATACAGTGTGGTCCATTAAGTGTGCAACAAATGGGAAATTTTTTTATTAGTTGTACAATCGAAATTTAAATACCGCCAAAAGTTAGTGCATGTTCGATAACCATATCAGATGCCCTTAGAATGGCTTCAAGTCAAACAATATACAGGGCAGGATAAAAAATATGAAATTCGTTCAAGAATAAAGTTACCTTATTTCAAAAAATATAGCAAAATTTTATTGATAAAAGTTGTTTAGAATCAAAAGTTATGCTCAAATACAAAGTCACGGCCTCCTATTCGAAATTTAATTCTTTTTTGGAAAATTTTGTATTACCCCCGTATGATACATATTTTTATTATTTTGATTTTATATGTATTTAAAGTAGCCACAACCACATCCCTTTTAAATAACTTTTAGCAACTTGAAGCCTATTTGTAAAATTTACTTGGATTTATATTTTTATAGGTAAGCGTCCACTTCATGTTTGTTGCAACGATATTTAACAGAACTTTAGAATTTCGCAAATATTCTTCTTAACAAGGCAAATGCTTTACTAATAATAATTTACATATGAAAAACTCTTAATAAAATCAGAATAATAAAAATATGTATCATACGGGGATAATACAAAATTTTACAAAAAAAGAATTAAAATACGAATAGGAGGCCGTGACTTTGTATTTGAGCATAACTTTTGATTCTAAACAACTTTTATCAATAAAATTTTGCTATATTTTTTGAAATAAGGTAACTTTATTCTTGAACGAATTTCATATTTTTTATCCTGCCCTGTATATTGTTTGACTTGAAGCCATTCTAAGGGCATCTGATATGGTTATCGAACATACACTAACTTTTGGCGGTATTTAAATTTGTGTTTTACAACTAATAAAAAAATTTCCCATTTGTTGCACACTTAATGGACCACACTGTATATAATATAATATATTATATTATATAATTATATATATTATATATGATTATATAACATATTATATAATTATATATACGTATCATATGAAATGTTTTTGAGATGGCTAGTATACGACATAAGACAGCAGGTGTCGGCAGGTGTGGTATGCAGCTGGCCGTGTCCCTCCATGACGCCTCCACAATACAATGCATTCCTGCCTCTCCTCATAGTAGTCATATCAGTCTTCATCAGCGTGTCTGTCTGTGCTTATAGTGGTGTGTACATGGTAACCAATGTTGAACAGGAAATATTTCTTACCAACGCCATAAACAAAACCAGGCTGATTAAGCTATTGGTGGATACGCTTACAAGAAAAGGGATAGAGACATGCACAGCCACAGAAGACGCAGATGGGATGATCGTGAGATGTGGTATTGAAAAGGCCACTTCTCACTCCGAAGTAGCAGTTATTGGTGAAGATATAGATCTTCTCATCCTGCTAGTGGCTCTGACACCATTAAACATGAATATCCGTTTCATTAAACCAGACAGAGGTAAAACCGAAACGAAGACGTACTCAACCCTGCAACTTCAAGAAGACCTCTCTTACTGCTCATCCATCCTCTTCATCCACAGCTTTTCAGGGTGTGATACCACAAGTGCCATCTTTGGGAAAAGGAAACACTCCATCCTAAAGAGTTTTCAAAAACTGCCAGATGAGACCAACGCACTAGCGGAGGTATTCTACAATCCTTCATCCACCAATCAGCAAGTGGCCCAAGCAGGAGAAGCCATGTTTCTCATCGTCTACAACGCCCCACCCAACCAAAAGGATTTAAATGAACACCGCTACAGCTGCTTCGTTAAATCGTCAACAAGGGTGAAAGCCAATTTGGCTTCTCTTGCCACCAACGAAAGCAGCTACTGCCCAGCATGCTCATAGGGTGTTCCTTCAAACCCAAATTTGGCTGGGTAATACCACCATCGACCCACAAACATGGAGTTGGGTTAGGGATGAACATGGAATTCTCACTCCCGTCAAATCCTCAGAACCTCCTGCGCCAAACCACATTTTAAATTCAATATTCTGCCACTGTGCTACGGGCTGCAACAAGAGGTGTGGTTGTAGGAAGGCAGGCACCTACTGCTCCGCTGTTTCTGGATGTGAAGGTGACTGCCTAAACTGCCCGCCTGTCCTCGAGGAAGACATCGACGACGAGATCCTTCAAACAGACTAATCTTTTGTAAACATTTAATCCTTTATCTACGTAATAGACTTGTCTGTCCGGGACGCTGTTTTGTCTGCCCGGGAAGCTGTTTTGTCTGTCCGGGACGCTGTTTCAGCAGCCAAACCTTAAGAAATAGAGAAAAAAGGTATTAAAGTTATATGTTTGGAATGGTCATGTCAGGTCAGAAACCGAATTTCAGTCACGTGACACTTACGGTTTTTGAGAAATCACGTGATTTCCGTCCGTCCGGAACGCTGGTCCGTCCGGGACCCTGTTTCAGCAGCCAAACCGTAAGAGATAGAGAAAAAAATTATGAAAGTTATATGTTTGGAATGGTCATGTCAGGTCAGGAACCGAATTTAAGTCACGTGACACTTCCGGTTTTCGAGAAAATAAAATATTTAAAAAAATATTATTGTTTTTATTTAATACGCGTTCTATTTGAAAAACGGTCTTTTTTGTTTTATTAAATGAGACATTTGTCTCACTAGTTGCTAGTAATTATATAATATAATATCATGAATATATATATATAATATGATAATAATTACATTTTACTTGTGTCAATTTCAATATTTTTGTGTACAATAAAATTGAATTCTTTTGAATTAGGCTTTAGAGATTTCATTTAGCAGTACCACACCACTTTGAAAACAGTTTACAAAATATATTCTATAGATATATAATTATATAATATATTATATAATCATATATAATATATATAATTATACAATATAGTATATTATATTATATATACGAAAAACATGAGTGAAAAACAATTTTTTTGAAAATTACCACCTTTCCAGAGCCGGTAGCACGAAAACGGTCCAGTTTTTCGTAAAAACGTATATAACCAAACTTGTAGCAAATTTAATATGCTTTCATTTTGTACTGAAGAACTTTTTCACTGCAATGCACCGTTTTCGAGTTATAAACGAAAAACTGAAAAATGGAACATTTAAAGCCCCCCCCCCCCCCCCCCCAGCGGCACCGGGATTTGGAGGGACTTTATTTTTTCTTGTTTAGGGGACCCCCCACTACACATTACTAAAAAAATTGGAACTAGTATTTTTAGTTCCTCTGATTTTCCTATTTTGACTGGACTCGTGTAATCTTTTCAGATTTTGCAAATTTTATGCCAGACTTGAAAATTAACAAAATTAATTTTCAATGCATTAAAGAATGTTGGTAAATTGCAACTTCTGTAAATTTTTTGTTTCCATAACATCAGGCACTATTTTTACTTCCTTTTACTACTATAAAGGAAGTATTGGATTCACCCCAAAAATTCGAAATTGAGTTTTCAACAGATCTTCACGTTTGAGAGTCCCCTGATCCCAAAAAACATATTTTTTTTCATTGGTCTGTGTGTCTGTGTGTCTGTCTGTCTGTCTGTGAACAGAATATCTCAAAAACGAAAAGAGGTATGGCATTGAAACTTCATATATAAGTTTTGTGTACTATGTAGATGAGACAGCAAACTTTTGAAGAAAATCGCATAACCGGAAGTAGGTGTTTACTCTTGTGATTTTTCAGTTTTTTTCGATTTTTTCAAAAACGGCTCTAACGATTTTTTTTAAACTTTACATTTTTCTTACTTTTTTAATGTGTATTGATGTGAGATAGGTGATTTTCCAGTTGAATACTTCTAAAGTGGGTTTCTTTTGTTTTTTTTTCTATTTTTTTATTAACTCCTATTTTAAATAAAACACCCGGTATATTATTACATTTTTGAATTCACCTTAAAATTCTAGAGAAAATTTGTCTCTTCAACTAACACTCGATTTTGTACCGTTTTTGTAGAATTTGTAATTTTTGAAAATTTTTAACAAATGGCTAAAAATTAAAAATGAAATTTTTGACTAATTATAAGATCACTGTAAAAGGAAGTTGTGTGAGTGTATCACACCAGATTTTTTATTATTATGTGAGGCATACCTGGATTCCGGATTTAGTTTAAGAGACACCAGAGTAGATTACTTTAAGAAAGATGGTTACCGCTTGCATAAATTGAAATACATGTAGATCGCTGATCTTTGTAGGTTTCCTTATGCCGACAATAATTGCGGCTACAGTTTTTGTTAAAGGCTAAATAAACCAAAAGCTGCTTTGCATGCAAATTAATTTTGTTCCGAAGCGCAAAAAATATTTATTTTGCTTTGCATATAGCCGCGGGCGACTTCGCAACATCAAAGAATCGCCCCTGCCCGCAATTCTACGTTTCCTCCAAATTGCTCCACACGAATATTGCCACTAAACAGGCTATAAAGTACAGACGCAGTTAAAACAATTTGTTAGTGTAGTGCGCGGCGGAAAGTTTCCCCAGGGCTCAGGCTTTGGCTCGGTGGAGCTTAAGTACACATCTTTTATATAAAAATTTTAGAGGAAACGAGCGCAGGAGCAAAAACAATAGGTGCGAGAAAGTTGTGATCCTCCGGAGAGAAAGAGTTTAATTTTAATTTTCCGAAGAATGGAAGAACAAAACGCCTTTTTGCGCCGGATCCCCGGCGATTTCCCTTAGCAAGAAACACAGAGAGGTTAATCTTCCGTAGGTTGCCGTGGTTTTCGTTACCGCCAATTACAAGGGCAGTTCTAAAAATAATGATAATTGCGACGTTAGACGCTCCGGGGCGGCAGTTGGAGGTTTTATGGGCCCACGAGCGTTATCTTCAGATAAAATCTCGCTCTAGCCACTAAACTGACAAATTTCTGGATGCACGTAGTGTGTGTAATGATCATAATGAGGGAAAAGTGAGCGTCTTCGGAGCGATCGGCTTCGAAAGGGTCGCGAGATCTTGGACGGCATTATTGCAGTTCATTGGAGTATTTTATTCCCCTTTGAAGTGGTTCACTTCCGCCCTTTTAATAAAGTCCATTTTCGATATTCTGCAAAATGGCCGCTTTATCAACTGGCAAGGGGGTTGAGGTTTCTCTGGGAGACTGTGCTTAGCATAGCACACAAAACGGGGGATTGTCCTTTAATAATGACGTGGGGAATTATAGATACATCACTTCAGTTTTACATAAAATGAATATTTACAAAAGCTAACAATTTAGTCAATTATTTCAAGAAATAATTGTTTTCGTTGTAGTATAATAATAACGTTTATTAAAATAACAAAGGCTAACACTATCTTTTTGATCGGAAAATTGAATTCGGCGAAGTAATATACAAATCCAAAACTAATTTTCTGAATTATTAAGCAGGGCACGAATAAAAAATAAGATATGTGACAAACTATAACTTCTTATGATTTTAATCCTAGTTTTATATTTAGAATCCTGCCTGTAGGCTATTATGGTTACTTAAATATGTTTGGCTTTATTTCATCAAACTTAACGTTCGCTGTACATCATATAATGCATGTACCAGTCATATGCTCTACAGAAGTAAAAAAGACTAGGGGAAATCACAACGAGCATAATAAAACTCAGTGTATGAGAGTGAAAATAATAGTGACGTATAAGTAAAAAGTATTATTTAAAGAGGTAAAAGAATTTGTATTTTTATGACTACCATCATAAGTAAATCAGATAAAAACTCTGGTGTGATGCAAGAAAAAACATCTGGTGTGATACACGCACAGAACTTCCTTTTACAGTGACCTTATAATTAGCCAAAAATTAGATTTTAAATTTTTAAGCATTTGTCGAAAATTTTCATAAATTACAAATTCTACAGAAACCGTACAAAATAGAGAGTTAGTTGAAAAGACAAATTTTCTCTAAAATTTTAAGCCGAATTCAAAAACATAATAATATACCGGGTATTCTATTCAAAACAGGTGTTAGTAAAACAAACAAGAAAAAAAAACAAAAGAAACCCATTTTAGAGCTATTCAACTGGAAAATCACCTATATCATACCAATACACATAAAAAATGTAATAAAAATGTAAAGTTTGCAAAAAAACGTTACAGCTGTTTTCTAAGAAATCGAAAAAAACTGAAAAATCAGAAGAGTAAACTGTATACTTCCGGTTATACGATTTTCTTCAAAAGCTTGCTGTCGCATCTAGATAGTACACAAAACTTACAGGTGAAGTTTCAATGTTATACCACTTTTCGTTTTTGAGCTATTCTGATCACAGTCAGACACACACACACAGACACACAGACGGACAGACAGACCAATGAACAAAAACATGCTTCTTGGATTCAGGGGACTCTAAAACGTGAAGATATGTTGAAAACTCAATTTCGAATTTTTCGGGTGAATCCAATACTTCCTTTATCGCAAAAGAATGTAAAAATTCGTTTTATAGTGATCTTATAATTAGTCAAACATTTGTGTTTTAGCGTCCTTACTTCATTATATTTAAATAATTAACCTATTTCACATTAAGACACATTAAAAATGTAATAAAAAAGTAACGTTTGAAAAAAATCGTTTTTGGGAAAATCAAAAAAGGCTGTCAAATCACAGGAGTAAACACCAAACTTTTAGTTATGCGATTTGCTTCAAAAGCTTGCTGTCGAATCTATATAGTACACAAAACTTATCTATGCAGTTTCAACTTCATAATCTCTCTTCGTTTTTAAGGTATTCTGTTGACACATATACACTGTCTGTACAGACCGACCAATGAACCAAACATGTTTGGGTTCAGGGGACTCTAAAGCGCGAAGATTTGTTGAAAACTCAATTTCTAATTTTTGGGGTAAATTCTTTATTGTAAAAGGAAGTAAAGAAATGAGTTCAAGAACAATCAAACCAAACAAATCAGACGGAGCAATAAATTACTAAATGGCATTAAAATATACAGGCTGATTCATAAGCATAGTCATAACTGAATGGGTGTATACTGTATCTCTTGAGGTGAGAATTTCAGAAAACCTGGTCTTAGTAGATGAGGTCAATAGTGAAGTTTTTATAATCGTCCAAGTCATTTATAATTTGTGGTAAAATTTGGAAACGTATCTCGGCATGGCGTTCCTGGGTTTTGTACAAACACTATGAAACGACCCCGAATAAGCAATTGCAATAATCTACTGGTTGTAGAATCAGTCTACGTACCCACACACTGCAAACAATAAATCAGAAAGTGCGCGACTAGTTCAAAAGGTTGACTTGCTGTCAAGTATGGGCGGCTGCAAGTGGATTGCCGTTCTCGAGCGTCTGTAAATAAATATTTTAAAGCTATGGTTTTAAAAACACAAAAACCTTTAAAAAAATTAAGTTCAACAGGTTTGGCTAATGTACAGCGTAAAAGCTTCAATATAAAAAAGGTCTTGCAGAAATCATAAGCGAAGTGGAAGAAAAATCAGATTTGTGCTTTAAATATATGTATTGATCATTATTGACATAATGGAACCAACCAAAATGGCACGAATGGTAGAGATATACAAATTAAAAACATACAATTTGCACCTGCAATCGCAGCTTTGGCCACATAGCTCCGCTAAAAATAAAAAACCTACAAAAATTACAATACTAAGCAGTTTTCACATTTTGACACCACGAAAGTCAGAACTAAATTTCTCTGCCGTTCTTTGTGGTCAGTCGCCTGTAAGTTGTATGTGACAGGTACCTTTCTTTACTATTCTCAATGTGGTCTAGCCATTTTGAGTATGTGGAAGTTTATAACTATTTTTTCTCTCTATACGCCGAACTTGAATTTTAGCGTTTTGTTAACAAATTGCAGTTACATTCTAAGCAGATCGTTATAAAATAAATCGGCTGCAGCTTTACTTAACTAACTTGTCTTGTTTACGGCGAGTTAGTGGTTTTAAGGATGTTTTAGTATGTTTTCAGTGGCTGTTTGTTTCGACGATTTTAGTCGCAATTGGCAAATCCGTTGGTTCAATAACGATCCTTGTGCGACAATTGAGAAAACATTGAACCTTTTGTCGGGTGCTCGTGGACGCCTAGTACACGTATTGAAATGTAGTGCAAATACTCAGAAGCAAAAAACTTCTGCTTTGAACTCGGGTTCCCAATGTAAACGATATCGCATTGAAGTGTTAGCTCCGTACTGCCTTTTCGTACGGTTGTTATTAACGGTGTGCTCGTGTAGGAAATTGCGAAGAAAGTTGTACACCATTTTACTATGTACTCATTTTATTTGCATCTCATATTTACAATAAAATTTTTTACATACATAAAAAATACATTGACAAGTAAAAGACTAAGACAAGACTTAAAATAAAGCTAACGGCACGATTAACACAATTACAACAAAATAAAATCTTAGGTTATGACGACATCATTACAAATACATTAGAATATATGACCTTATAGATTCCTATCTTTTATAATTATTTGGTATTTACATGAGTGTCAGCATTCGCTTCTTTTGCCCTTTTGAACATTTCCGTTGGCGCAAAAATTATATCATGTTTTGGAGCTGATTACACAGGGTGTTCCGCGACGAGACGACCATAGCTTAAGAATGTGTTGCTGAGATAATTTTAAGTCAAAGATGTCGTTTGAACGTATATCCAATACTCATTCATAACAAAAATAAAATAATTTTAAATTTACAAAATGTGTAGATACTGATTGTAAATTTCACAAAAATGAAATCATGTTGACCATGAATACTTGCTTTTTTACTTCCTTTTACTACTATAAAGGAAGTATTGGATTCACCCCAAAAATTCGAAATTGAGTTTTCAACAGATCTTCACGTTTTACAGTCCCCTGATCCCAAAAAACATATTTTTTTTTATTGGTCTGTCTGTCTGTGTGTCTGTGTGTCTGTCTGTGTGTCTGTGAACAGAATATCTCAAAAACGAAAATAGGTATGGCATTGAAACTTCATATATAAGTTTTGTGTACTATGTAGATGAGACAGCAAGCGTTTGAAGAAAATCGCATAACCGAAAGTAGGTGTTTACTCTTGTGATTTTTCAGTTTTTTTCGATTTTTTCAAAAACGGCTCTAACGATTTTTTTAAACTTTACATTTTTCTTACATTTTTAATGTGTATTGATGTGACATAAATGATTTTCCAGTTGAATACTTCTAAAGTGGGTTTCTTTTGTTTTTTTTCTATTTTTTTTATTAACTCCTATTTTAAATAAAACACCCGGTATATTATTACATTTTTGAATTCACCTTAAAATTCTAGAGAAATTTTGTCTCTTCAACTAACACTCGATTTTGTACCGTTTTTGTAGAATTTGTAATTTTTGAAAATTTTTAACAAATGGTTAAAAATTAAAAATGAAATTTTTGACTAATTATAAGATCACTGTAAAAGGAAGTTGTGTGAGTGTATCACACCAGATTTTTCTTTATCGTGTGTTAATAATTGTTACAAATTTAGTATTATATATGTTATAACCAGCTCAAATCTGAAATAACTATTTATGTAGCAAGTGCAAAGTGAAAGTGTTTTTTACAATATACATGAAGTTTGCCTTACGAGCGCTAACGAGTTGGGCAACACCTTGTGTGTGAAAACATTAATTTTAAAACGTTTTTTCTGTAATTTGGAATCAAATTAGTTAGTATTATTATTTATATAATTACTATATTAATCAATAGTAACAAAATTTACCTAAATCTACAATATCATAAATTTGTTAAAACACCTCACCACACATATATTTAACGACTACTAAATACGTATTTCACCAGCCAAGCTGTCATCATGAGTAGCTACGAAAAACTTACAGAGCAAAACGGCAACGATATGCTCGTGACCAAATCACAAATGGAAGTGGACGATCCCGCGCATTTTACAGCTATTTATACTGTCTGACCCGGAGGGCGTGGTCGAGGGCCAATTAACATGGCCGACGGTCAATATAACTTCAATAAATCATACAAGATGGAGGACGGTATAGGTCCATCTTTGTTAAAAATTTTATTATCTTGGTTCTTAAAAATGGCGAAGCTTTCAAAAGAATTTGGTTGCTTTGTTGAAGTTAACGCCTTTACAATTTTTAGGTCATCCTCTTTTATACTATGACCCCTTCCGTAAATATGTTGGGCAATACTCAATTTTTCGAATCTGTTGAATCTAAAATGAGGTAATGCTCTTTACAACTAATTCCAAAATTACTACGTGTTTGCCAATATAGTTAGAATCACAATGGGAACATTTAATTTCGTAAATTACAGTTTCGTCTAAAGTCCTCAGTTTGTCCTTTGGATTTCCAAAAAATTTCTAATATTGTTGTTTGAACCATACCCAGCTTTATGGCAACTTCTTAAAAAATGCCACTGAATTTCAGACCATAAGAAGCATCGCCGTGTACAATGGTTTCCCTTCTAAAATTATCGACAATTTGATTAGGAAACAAAAAACTAAATTGCACGTTCGAAATTCCACAACTCTCGCCAGTCTTAGAAGTGAAGGGCTCAAGTACATCAAAATTGGGTTACACCCGGCTACAAAGGGCCTAGCAAACATTTTTAAAGAATCGGGCCATAAAGTTGTGTATAGTTTAAACAACAGTATTAGAAATTTGTTGGGAAATCCAAAAAACAAACTGAGGACTTTAGAGAGAGCTGGAATTTGCGAAAATAAATGTTGCCATTGTGATTCTAAATTTATTGGGCAAACACGTCGTAATTTTTGTACTAGGTTTAAAAAACATTTAGCTCATTTTAGATTCAACAGATTCGAAAAATCGAGTATTTATTTATTTATTTATTTATATACACCAGCCAAACCAACAAATAGGCTGCCGAGGCAGCCATCCAATAATAAGTTTGGGCATACAAACTACAGAAAAAAAGTACAATAAATGAGAAAACTAATTAAACAAAAGTGCATTTTGAATCAAGGTAACAAATATGTAACAAGTAAGTAAAAATAACATTACAATATTACGAGCAATATTATTTAAGCACAAAATATTAGACCAAAACTGTACAAGTCAAAACCAGCCGATTTTTTTTTAAATTGAAGTTATATCCTTTGAAAAGGAAACCACAAACTATCCTAGAAGCACAAACTATCCTAGAAGTGAATATTAATTTTGATATAATAGTCATCCAAAAAGCACCGTGATACAGATTTAGTAAAGCTAGATAAAGATTGAGAAAAATGTCAGTGTTTGAAAGAGCTAAAAAATTGTCAGTCTTGACAATTCAGGCCATAGGAGAGCGCAAGAAAAAAATTAGTTGAGCAGTGGTTGTGCCAAAATAGTAAAGATTTTCTTGTGCGGTATGTCGGATATTAAAAGTAAATTCGAGGTATTATTGTGCAGTCATTGTAAAAGCTATCAATAATTTTAAAAAGTTCTTTAAGATCTTGCAGAGTCCTACGTTCTAAAGACAATAAATTATTATGTACTAAATTATAAGTATAGTTAGACCTCAAACCAAATTTTTTGCTAAAAAACCTAATAAATTAATTCTGAATTAATTCTATTCTGTTCACATACATTCGGCAGTAAGGATTCCAAATGAAACTACAGTATTCAAGATGTGAGCGTACATATGCGAAGTCTTTGTCTCTGTCTATCATAACGTCATTATTGACGTGTTGTGATTCTTAATGGATATCACATTATCTGTAACAAGAGTTGGATGGCCGACCACGGTGTTTCGTTCAATACTTTTTCGGTTGTCTAACCAGGGTTGTGGCGATCTTTCTTGCCTCCGTTTTCCGTTGGCTTTACCCATCACGATGCTTTTCTCTAGACTATCAGTTCGACGTGCTATGTGTCCTAGGAATCGTAGTATCCGCTGGTATACTAATTGAGAGAGGCGGATTGACGGTTGTATTTCCTGCAGCACTGAGTTGTTTGTGCGTTTTGCTGTCCACGGTATGCGGAGCATGCGACGCCAGCAATACATTTCAAATGCGTCTATTTTTTGTTGGTCGGTTTTTTAACTGTCCAAGTTTCTGAAGCGTATAGAGCTATTGGAAAGACTAAGGTTTCTACCAGCCTTATCTTTACTTCTTTACGAGCGTTTCTGTCTGTCCATACCTTTGTAAGTTGACTCATGGCGACTCTGCCAAGTGGGATCCTTCGTTTCATTTCTTGGGAACAGTTTCCTGTTCCACTTATTAAAGAGCCAAGGTATATAAACTCTGGTACTACATCTCATCCTGCGACTTATGTTATTGTTGGGTGGTTATTGTTTTCCCGGTCAACAATTAGGACTTTTGTTTTTTTGACGGTTTATCTGGAGTCCGTATTCGGTGCTTGTTTGCTCCAGCTTTTCTAGGAGATTCTGTAGTTCTTCGATGTTGCCTGGAACTAACGTGGTGTCATCTGCATACATCAGGTTAGTTATTTTATGTCCTCCTATGATTGCGCCACAACGAAGTACAACAATTTTAAAGTATCGATATTTTGAAAGTGTCTGGCTATTCGACATATAAAGCCTAACATTTTGTTGGATTTGCTGACAATGCGCGAAACATGTTTATCAAAATAATAAGTGTTGCTAAATATAACGCGTAAGTCTCGTATGTTAGACATTTCACTCAGTATATTCCCATCCAGCTGGTGTTCATAATCAATACGTGAATTGTTCCTGCAAAAAGGAATTTTGTGACATTTGTTTATATTTAGTGACATTTTATTGATTTTGCACCAGCTGGAAACATGATTTAAGTCTTGTTGTAAAATTATGTAGTCCGCCTGTGAGTTTACTTTAGCAAATAATTTTAGATCATCTGCATATAGCAGAAAGGAGGATTTTAAGTTAAAAGTAAGATCATTAATGAACGCAATGAATAACGTAGGGCCCAAGTGTGATACCTGCGGTACACCAGAACTCACACTAGTAGCTTGTGATGCAAAGCCGTTAATTACAACAAATTGGGTCCTACCAGTTAGATATGATCGAAACCAATTTAGTAAAGTTCTCAATATTCCAACTCCCGAAATTTTTTTAATCAAAATTGAGTGGTTTGCCTTATCAAAGGCTTTGGAAAAGTCAGTATATACCGCGTTCACCTGAGATCTCTCATTCGTTGCATCGCAAATGAATTCAGTATAATATAGGAGATTAGTTGTGACAGATTTGGAAGGGAGAAAGACATGTTGATAAGAGGAGATAAAAGTATTGATATGATTTGAAAGTATTTTATTTACAAAGGTTTCAAATATTTTACCAAAAATAGATAGTTTAGATATTGGCCTGTAGTTAGACACATTTGATCTATCTCCTGACTTAAAAATGGGAGTAATATGAGAAAATTTTCACATGTCAGGGAAGATACCTTGTTGTAAAGATTTATTAAAAAATAAAGTTAGCGGGTAAGCTAAGGAGTGGGAGCACAATTTTACAAAAAATGTATGAATACGATCAGGTCCAGTGGATTTATTTGTTTTTACATTAAACAACATCTATTCTATGTCATTTACTTCGCATACAATTTTAGATAGGTTATTGTTAGTTTTATAATTGTAGGCGTTTTAGTGTACTTCCACTTCAACCTCATAAACTAAGTTGAAATATTTAGAAGAAAGGTTAGCACAGTCTTCAGGATTATCGACACAGATATCTCCAAAAAACATAAATTTGGGTAGAGAAGTGCTAGATTTATTTTCTTTTACAAAGGACCAAAATTGTTTCGGGTTATTCTTAATACTATATTCAGTAGTAAAGATGTACTTTTTATAACAAGATTTTGTTACTCTTTTTATTTGTGAACGCAGTGAAGAGAACAGAAGATAACCTGAAGTGCTATTGTAAGTTTTAAATTTTCTTCTAATTTTGTTTTTACGTTTGATTAAGTATATAAGGTTAGTAGAAAACCAGACTGGGTACGAGTCGTTCCGTTTAGTTTTGCCCAACATATTTACGAAAGGGCTCATAGTATAAAAGCAACTAAATTCTTTTGAAAGCTTAGCCTTTTTTTAGAACCAAGATAATAAACTTTTGAACAAAGATGGTGGACCTATACCGTCCTCCATCTTGTATGATTTATTGAAGTTATATTGATCGTCGGTCATGTTAATTGGCCCTCCGCCACACCCTCCGGTTCAGACAGTATAAATAGCTGTAAAATGCGCGGGATCGTCCACTTCCATTTTTGTGATTTGGTCAGGAGCATATCGTTGCGATTTTGCTGTGTAAGAGTTTTCCGTAGCTACTGATGATGACAGCTTGGCTGTCGAAATACGTATTTAGCAGTTGTTAAATATTTGTATGGTGAGGGGTTTTAACGAATTTGTGATATTTTCAAACCACAGGCTCCAGCAGTGTTTTATTAAATCTACAATGTTGATCTAAATTTTCGTATTAGCACTAGTGTCAATATGAAATCTTATATTGCAACTAGTGCGTATATACGCATCATTTTGACGTTGAATGCGACAACATACTGTCATTATATGAGGTGAAAATTACAGAAAGAGTTTATTGCTAAGGTTATGCGTGCTGTAGCAACTATTCGTGCTAACCATGCGACTCTTCGAAAAGACTTTTTTTTTCAATTATAAGGAGAGATCAATTGTGTATATGTTATACCTAATCTGTAATGTTGCATAGTTCCTGAAATGGGCAAATATTTGCGTATTCTCTAAAATCGGTAATACATTTGCCGAATTCGCCTAATAGGCAAAAATCGAACATGGTTATTGCTCATTTCGTGTAATGAGCAGTGCTAGCGTTCAAATAAACATTCTAAAAAGTACTAAATTCTTTCCAGCCTTGTCAATAGAGGATGAGGAATAATAGAATCAGTTTAGTAGAACGAATTTTATTTCTAAATTCCAATTTCTTAGTCGTACCCAAAAATTTCGTAACCAGCAATAAATAAACATTTATTGTTACTTAAACTAAAGATTATTTGAATTGATTAAAAATAGATAAATAAAAATTTTGTCGTGGTTATTGCAAACCTTTCTGGCCAGACGACTTGAATTACGAATTTATTTATTCTTAAAGCATAATCATCTTCGATATCCTTGACCGAAGCCAGCATACTCTAATCGAAGGAGTGTTTTTATATTAGTTCTATTGCGAGGTATATCTTTTACTTTCAGGTTCTTGTACTTTGTCAGATATAAATAATTGCTCTCTAACCATTTATCGATAACTGCAAGGTTTTTTTTAAACGTGCCTTAATTTTCTGTCGCAGCGCCGATCATATTTGTAGGTTTTCTATTTTTTCATCATATTCACTTATTTCGTAAGTATATTGCCCTCCATTATTAATGAGCCTAATTTGTTATTGGATCTTGCCATCATTTTATTAGCTTGCTTGAACATATTCTAGTTTGCATCCATTGTAAAGCTGGATGATAGAATTTTTCAGATTGTTATTCTTCTCTTGTTTCCTCTGTAGTGTCAGTGATTTCCTTTACCAATATTCAAGTAAATTTTCTTTTATATGTGCATGTTCACTTGTATCTATAGAAAGCTCTGCTAATTATGAAATCTGTATTTTCTATAATTTCTTCAAAATTCGATATAACATTATTATTAGTTGTAAAAGCTGGATTACTTCGATCAATTGCCGTGTCTTCTTTATTCATTGATGCAGTGACAACATTAGTTATTTCTGTTACTTCATGTATTTCTAAATTTATATTTCGAGGTTATTTTTTTGTTGACCTCATTAGCATTCCCAGTTTAACATTGTTGAGTTTATTAACTCATTTAGGTCTTCTTGTATACCACTTGAAATGATTTCTAAAAATGCTTGCGGTAATTGTGTTCTTAATCCTAGTGTGTGGGTATGGGGGTAATGATAAGGGAGAATTCTGGTTGCTCCATAGTATGTTGTATTAATCCCACACTGAATAAATTGCATTCCCCTCGACCAAGATGACGTGATATGATTTCTCATTCAAGCTGTTAACGAATTTTTAACAGTAGAGTTAGCCCTCTCCACACTTCCAGCTTTGTGAATGTCTTAGCTTTCTATTTACAAGAACTAACTTAGGCCAAACTGTAACTAACTTCTTAATAGCAGTTGCTGTGAATTCTTTTCCTATTATCAGACCAAATGAATTTACTTAAGTATTCTTGATAATGTAGTATACGTTTATATTTACCATTGGGAAAACTCTGAAAATCCTTTTCGCGTGGCGTTTTAGTTCCAAACATCCAGATGTCTATGTAATGTTTGACCTATGTTTATAAAAATCACTATAACCTCTAAAAATGTATATTCAGACAGCCGAATACTCTATACATTTTGATGTCCACATACAATTTATTTGTTTTACTTTGTACTCCATTATTACTTGACATATTAAAGCTATAGGTATTGGGTCCCCGATGTGCTCTCCTACTTTACTGATTCGGTTGTATTAAATTTCTGAGGCTGTGAGGTGCTTGTTCTCCTATATTTTCATAAGCTCCAAACTCTGCCAAACGCATTGAATAAATGCTTAAAGCAGTTAGGCCTTTCGTTACTCGTCTCAGCGATGTTGTTTTTCAAACCATGGCAAGGTCTAAAGTCACTTTGGCAGTCCTCTAAATAATGTTTCACCATTGTTTTTGGACGACCTTTCAAAATCGTTTGATATATCTCTTTCCTTGAACACTAAACAGTGATGCCATATTGTTTACTGTGTTGCTTTAGGAATAGCGGTATTATCGCTGCAATTTCCCCAATTTCCTGAAATGGTTGGTACCTCCAAGCTAGTGTCAACAGCTTATCCATCTGAGGCAATTTTATGCCACTTTCTGCCTTGTGGTGATTGGGGTTTTCTCTTCCGTTAATGTATGTTCCAATTTATCTATCACTTGCTTGAGCGGTGTTTGATTTCTCCTTCATCAGATTTTCGGCAGCTTATAAAGCAGTTTGTGATTTTCCATTTTTATTTGTATTTCAAACTCTTCCAAGTGGCTACGTTTGTTTCTATCAACTCATTACTTTATATATTTAAACAGACTAGTAAAGCTGCGTTCATTTGGGGCTGCATGAAAGATATAATATAGAAAGACAAACATATGAACACTGGCAGCAAGGGTCAGAATATACACGATCTACCATGACGTATGCAGAGAACAAGAACAGATATACTTGAAACTAAGAAAATATTAAGAACAAATAAAATCAAAACATGGAGAAACATAGCAGGAAGATCACCAAGGGACAGAGTAAAACATGAAACATTTAGCGAAACATGTGAAATGCAAGGTATTGTACTCTAGGAAGGGCAAAAAAGACAATGGAAAGTATTGATCAAGTTTGCCGGGCAGGACGTCAAAGAGAAGAAGCAGAGGAAGAAAATATTGATTATTTTCTAACACTGACTCAGATAAAGAAACGAATGCCATACTAAAGTAACTTTCCTCTTCTATCTCCTATGTCGCTACAGTCCAAGTCGTATCATGGTCAACTCCATTTATGTCCCTATCTTTCTCTATCTGCTGCTTAAGTTTTTCAATTCCTTACTATCAAGATGTTTACTACATCTCGGAGATATTGTCTCTCCATTTATTTTGGTCTTCTTTCTTCCATTCTTTTTACAACTACTCTTTGTTGGCATTCTTGCCTCATCCATTCTAATCACATGACCAACCCATTGCAGCCTATTCATTCTTACGTGCATCTGAATTGCTTGTTCTATCAGATGATGATACAACGTATGGTTGTAATGTATTCACCTCATGCCGTTTTCATATATTGATCCCAGTGTTCGTCGTAATATCTTTCTTTCGAAACTGTTCACCGCTTCTACTATCTTTTAATTGAAAGTCTATATTTCGCTTCCATAACATAATACGGGTCTTATTATTGTTTTCCATACTCTAATTTTTGTGTGTTTTGTATATATCTTTAATTGAAAGTTGTTAAGCGGGCGATTTATATCTTATTTGCTAAGGTTACCTTTCTGCGGATTTCTGCGTGTTCATTTTCGTCACTTGCCATGGTAGCACCTAAATATGAGAATTGTTGCACCACTTATGTATTATAATCCCTGATAGTGATATGTCGTTCAACACTATTTGACTCTGTCTTGTTAAGTCATTTTGCTATTTCAGATGCTTAATCGCATTTCACGCCGTTAGTTAGGTCATTTTGGTATTTTGAATAGCCGCCTAAGCTTTGAGCAGCGCGCCCGTATGCTAAGCCCTTTTAGCTCTTCATTTGGCTCCATCGCCTAATTCCAGAATCACGATTTCGCACATAGTTAGCCTAAAAAGCAGTATTTGTCGTCGGTTGGAGCTCTCCTCTGATGGCGTTTTTCTGAATTCTGAATAGCACGCTGTGGCGGCGTGATACCAGCGTGGCCCGCATTGGTTTGTTTCATTTAGCACGCTGTGGCGGCGTGATACCAGCGTGGCCCGCATTGGTTGGTTTCATTTCATCGCCTTGCGATTCGCTGTGGTTTAGTCACGTGGCAGGACGCGGCCAAGGTGACCTTTGCTAACGCTTCCCTCGGGCATTCAGCCGAGAGCCGTCGTTAAAACGAGAGGTCGGAGAGTGTATGTGAGTTCGTGCGGCGCTCCCGCCATTGTGGCGGGGGCGTCAGTCGTTTTCCCGTCGGGTGCTGCTTCAGCAGTTATGTTGCGGGCGTTTTCGCCTTGAAGGGAGTCTTCCAGAGCCCGTGGCAGAGAGCGCTTGTGTGTGGTGGTGGTGATTCGAAATTTGTCGAGTGATCTTCGGCGTAACGTGGGTGTTTTGGAGCCCAGTTCCTGCTACTATTAGTGAGGGGTCGTGCCCCCTTCATCTCGACCTACGAGGATTTGGTTCAGCAGAACGAGTGAGGCCCCCATCATTTTCGTCGTCCCGTTGTACGCGTCTTGACGCGTCTCCCGTCGCCATTGAGGCGGTTATGCATTCACCCCCTTTCGCCGTTGTAACACCGAAGGTACCTACCACCTACGATTGCAGCTCGTCGCAACTCAGCTGTACCAGGCTCCCTCGCCGCCCACGCATTAAGGTATGTGCCTTTAACCTGATTACCGCTGTGAACGCGAGTGTTACTCATTACTACTCATTACTACGCTAGTGTATTCATTCAGACTGCAGACAGTTCAGGCCGTGAAGGCTAATGTAAATCGTCGCTGCCCTTGCATAAGGCAAGGTGTATCTTTGTACCTATTCATTACTACGCTTGTGTATTCATTCAGACTGCAGACAGTTCAGGCCGTGAAGGCTAATGTAAATCGTCGCTGCCCTTGCATAAGGCAATGTGTATCTTTGTACCTATTATTGCTGTTCACTAATGTTCAACATCTGTCGTTAAGCTTAGAGCGCGCGTGCCAGCTGGTGCCCTTAATTATAGAGTAAGGTTAGATACAGGGCGACGCATTCTGCTACCCCATTGTAACTCGAAGTGAAATATATGATTGGTTAGTTAAGGGAACTATTGTTTGTTTCGGTTTGTGCATGTTCTGTTACAGATAGACGCCCCTTTATTGTACGAATTATTGTACGACGGAACGAGGAAGCTGTGAGCGTGCAGGTGAGTGGGACAGCTGCGTAGTCGTGGTCGGATGGACACCTAATCACAATCCTTGCTTAAGGCAATCCCGAAGTTGTTGTTTGACCTTGCAACTCTTGAATAATCTTATTGGCGGAGTATTTTTGCATGCTTCGCTCCCGTCTAACCGTCCAGGCCCGGTTAGCCGGGTTAAGACAGGCTTGGTGGCGCCCTCATAATTTCGACATACCCTGTATATATTATGCCACAACGCGCTTGCCCAGAACGTATCGTGTGACTCACGCCCGACTCCCTGAGCGTTCCAGCCGTGGCCTATTAGCCTATTTCGAACCGATCTCAGGGCAAGTGTGTCATGTTTTCAGGACTGATTCCGTGGTGCGATGCTCACCTTGGGTGGGTGTCGTAAAGTCCTTTTCATACCGTAACAGGCTAATTTTGGCGGCCCAATCGCGTGGGGCTTGTTGTTTGTTGTTGTTGTTGGACGGTAGTAGTCTCGTTAAGCCCACCCGTCGTACGTCTTAATTTTGGCTATTCCAACGTCTGAGGCCTTGTATGTTTGTTTTTCTTATTAAGCCACCCGTTGTGCCTTGATTTTGGCTATTCCAACGTTTGGAGCCTATTGGTGCACGACAACGCTCGACCTCATTTTGGGGTTTTCTTTTTTTTGCGCTGTGTGTCTTAATTTTGGCGCGACAACGTGTGACGTTGATGTTCATTGTTGTCTGTTATCATTTATATTGTTGTCACAAATGTTTTTTTTTCGTCATTTCGAAGTGGTATGGACTGGTAAACCGTTTTTTTTCTTAGTAGAATATTTTACCGAGCTTCTTTTCTTGTTTTCTATTTGTCTTTTCCTGTTTTCTTTTGTTTTCTATATGTCCTTTCTTGTCTTTTCCTGTTCTTAGTTTATTTTCATTAGTTTTCTTGACCGTGTATATGTTTTTTCTTAGTTGTCATTTGTCTTTACGTTTCTTTTCTTGTTTTCTATATGTTTTTTTCTTGTCTTTTTTTATTTTCTATTTGTAGTTTTGTGTTTTGTTGTTGTTTATCGCCTTTTTGAGTTTTCTTTTTGTGTTTTTCCATGTCTTTTCATATTTTGAGTATCTTTTTCGTCATTTTTACCGTCGTTTCTTTATTTTCTTAGCCAGTTCATACTACCGAGATCTCTCGTTGCATTTAGTGCAGACTTTATCCCGTATTAGTCGGATTTAGTACCAGATGTTGTTGAGTGAAGGTACCGACCTTGTTTTTTAAGTCTTTTCGAAGGCTTAATTGGGAGTTTCGATTCCCTGTCGTTTACATTGTTTAGCCTTGGGCTAAGTTGACACTTTTGTTGTACCGAACTGACGTTTATCGATTTTGACGTTCACGTTAGCGAGTTTATCGATTTTGACGTTGATGATTACCGATTTTGACATTTTTTTTTCTCTATCGTTTGGTGTTGTACCGAGTTGATTTTTGGTGAGCAGGTTGGAATTCATTTTCAGCTTCATCACTGCGTTTTGGTTTGTTGATCAGTTGTGGATTGTTGTTGGTGTGCTTGGGGAGATTCGCGCGTGCGGTTATTACGTCCCTCAGGCCATCTTCTTAGTTGGTTTGGTGTAGTTATTTTCGTTGGCCTTTATTTCATTTTCATTATTATCACGTACCGCCCAACTTTGTTTACCGACTTCTTCGTGGACATCTCGAACAGTTATCGCAGTGTTTTGTACACTTTCCGTTAGCATTTAACGAGTCTTTACCGCTGGTCGGAATGCTTCGAACCTGTTGACGTTTTAGTGTCATTTACCGTACCCTTTTTGACTGATGACGTCATGTTGTCGAGTATCGTGTTCTTTGTGAACAGTTTCGTTGAAGCTTTTGAGCTTTGTGTGACACCAGGGCCCGGTTGTTCGCATAAGGTTTCTTAAGTGAAAAGTGTTTGAGTATTTAAAGGTTTTTGACTTTTTTTTTTGTAGTAATGCCCTGTTGTTTTCGTGGCCTAGCGCTCTTTTACCGTACCGTTGGCCGTCGCCATTTTCAACCACCTGCGTGGGATTACATAAAGAGAGCGTGTTTCTGGTCATTTTGTTTCGTGCGGACCCTGTCGTAGTAAGGTAGTCCCTTTGGGCCGCATGGAGTTCTGGAAAGGATTTATTGGGCATGCGTCATCGAACGCCTACACCCTTGGAGGCTTGGTTCTTCCGGATTCTCTTTTGGTGTTCGGTGTTGGAGTCACTTTCGAGCTCGCGCTTTGCGGTTTAATAGTCGACTTGGCTCCGGCATCGGCATTGATTGAGGATTTCGGTGGACTGAGTTTTTCCTATTACTGATTATGACTATTTTTGACAGTTTCTGTCACGACTATTTTCCTTTTTTTTTGGTGGTTCATCCTCTTCTCTTGGGTATTCATACCAGTTGTGGGATCCACACAATGCGCCGATCTCGTGACGCGCAGCGTGCCCTCTTCAGGTAACCCTTGGGTGGGACTTTGGACTTCCATTTCTATACCCCCCCCCTCCCTGTGTTCTTTTGGAACGGTTGGTCGGAAGTGTCCACAGGTGTAAGACTTGTTTGTACCCGATTTCGACAAAATTTACGTATTTTCTACTGGCGTATCCAGTCTTTCTTCTTCCTCTTCTCTCTTCCCACCTTTGCACCCTATCTGGTGGCCAGTGTGCGTAATCCCTTTGGGGGTGCACTCTATCGTATCGAATGTTTTTTTTGTGTTTTGTTTCGTTCGTTTTTCGTTGTTGCGTTTTCGTTTGAGTTCTCGTTACGTTGTCGCAAAATGCCTCGTTGTTTTATAAGAGACTTCGGGGAACTCTCTTTCAAGTAAGGGGAGTGTTAAGTCATTTTGCTATTTCAGATGCTTAATCGCATTTCACGCCGTTAGTTAGGTCATTTTGGTATTTTGAATAGCCGCCTAAGCTTTGAGCAGCGCGCCCGTATGCTAAGCCCTTTTAGCTCTTCATTTGGCTCCATCGCCTAATTCCAGAATCACGATTTCGCACATAGTTAGCCTAAAAAGCAGTATTTGTCGTCGGTTGGAGCTCTCCTCTGATGGCGTTTTTCTGAATTCTGAATAGCACGCTGTGGCGGCGTGATACCAGCGTGGCCCGCATTGGTTTGTTTCATTTAGCACGCTGTGGCGGCGTGATACCAGCGTGGCCCGCATTGGTTGGTTTCATTTCATCGCCTTGCGATTCGCTGTGGTTTAGTCACGTGGCAGGACGCGGCCAAGGTGACCTTTGCTAACGCTTCCCTCGGGCATTCAGCCGAGAGCCGTCGTTAAAACGAGAGGTCGGAGAGTGTATGTGAGTTCGTGCGGCGCTCCCGCCATTGTGGCGGGGGCGTCAGTCGTTTTCCCGTCGGGTGCTGCTTCAGCAGTTATGTTGCGGGCGTTTTCGCCTTGAAGGGAGTCTTCCAGAGCCCGTGGCAGAGAGCGCTTGTGTGTGGTGGTGGTGATTCGAAATTTGTCGAGTGATCTTCGGCGTAACGTGGGTGTTTTGGAGCCCAGTTCCTGCTACTATTAGTGAGGGGTCGTGCCCCCTTCATCTCGACCTACGAGGATTTGGTTCAGCAGAACGAGTGAGGCCCCCATCATTTTCGTCGTCCCGTTGTACGCGTCTTGACGCGTCTCCCGTCGCCATTGAGGCGGTTATGCATTCACCCCCTTTCGCCGTTGTAACACCGAAGGTACCTACCACCTACGATTGCAGCTCGTCGCAACTCAGCTGTACCAGGCTCCCTCGCCGCCCACGCATTAAGGTATGTGCCTTTAACCTGATTACCGCTGTGAACGCGAGTGTTACTCATTACTACTCATTACTACGCTAGTGTATTCATTCAGACTGCAGACAGTTCAGGCCGTGAAGGCTAATGTAAATCGTCGCTGCCCTTGCATAAGGCAAGGTGTATCTTTGTACCTATTCATTACTACGCTTGTGTATTCATTCAGACTGCAGACAGTTCAGGCCGTGAAGGCTAATGTAAATCGTCGCTGCCCTTGCATAAGGCAATGTGTATCTTTGTACCTATTATTGCTGTTCACTAATGTTCAACATCTGTCGTTAAGCTTAGAGCGCGCGTGCCAGCTGGTGCCCTTAATTATAGAGTAAGGTTAGATACAGGGCGACGCATTCTGCTACCCCATTGTAACTCGAAGTGAAATATATGATTGGTTAGTTAAGGGAACTATTGTTTGTTTCGGTTTGTGCATGTTCTGTTACAGA